>PVLD010002003.1:18899-180109 GCA_004027595.1 Dinomys branickii
TGGATGCTGTATAATATAAAGTTATCTTCACTTCTGTTAATACAAAAACGACTGAGGAAATACAGAATTATAGAGAACATAGAAGGGAATTAGCTCTGGATGCTGTCCTACATAATGTTACCTTCACCTTTGTTACTCAGTTACACAGATGATGGCCCATTTGATCATTCAATTTTTCTCCTCCCTCATCTCCGTTGCCTTACCACTCAATCAGTCATCTTCCCTGTGATAATAACTGTACTCCTGGGTTTATCTATATCCTTGGACTCTCGCCTTGGGAAGAGATATAGCTGCCTCAGACTATACTATAACATACAGGGGTGTAAACAAACTACCATGGTTGGAGGTGGGAAAGCACATATGCTCACAGCGGACCGCCCGGCTCTGCCCTGTTGTCGTGCTATGGGTGGGGGCGGGTCCAGTCCATGAGGTGCCCTGAGCGGAGCCCACTGCGGGGCAGCCGCGGGGCCCACTGTGGATCATCCGCAGAGCCGCCCAAAGTGGAGCAGCTGCGGGGCCCTCAGTGGAGCAGCCGTGGGGCACGCGCCCCCATCGGGACGCCCTCTGTGACCCTTTTGGCTCCGTCCCGTTGCCTTGATGCCAGAGGCCCTTTCTTCTCCTCCCACCTCCTCCTAATCTCCAGCATTACCGTTCCCCACCCCTTGCAGCTGGGCAATGGGTCTCCAAAGCTGAAGCTGCGAATGCTGAAACGAGGGCGTGGGCCAAGGGTGTGCTTGGAGCGGCGACCTCCTCCCTCTCCCTCTCGTCTCCCTTCGACTGGTGCTGCACCACTGATGTCAAAATGGAAACAAAACAAAAACATGAAATAAAAATAATGGAGTTACCTCCAAGAGAAGAACAAATTCTGGGTCAAAAGTAATGATACATATTCAGTTGGCTATTGTCTTCAGAAAATAGTTCCCCCCTTATGTACTGGAATGTATTATGTATTCTTATAGCAAAAGAATGTCGTTATGGGATGAATATACATAATGAGGTACCAGAGGGAAAGGTTCCTAAATATCTTCCAGCACACACACACACACAAAACAGATTAACTTGTGCAGGCACAGAGGATTACACCGGAAGCTCCTGGAATTATGCTTATTAAATTCGTGAAGCCCTGCTGGCAGGTTTATTTAACTGTCTTCTTCCTTCATTCCACATTATCCTCTCCTTCCCTCTGTGCAGAGAGATGCACATCCCTTCTGAAGAAATAAAACAGAATTGAACCTACTCGTTGCCCCTTCCAAGGGTGATTAGCCCTCCTTGGGCCAGCCAGCTTGTGCTCCCTGCAACACGTTGCGCACATCTGACCGCACAATAGGGACATCTACAAAGGCCAACAACTATGTGCGCCAGAAATACGCGCTCTGGCCTGTCCTTACATCACCTTTGAGGATGACGTCATGCCATTGCATTTCATCACATCAGGTCATTAATCCTCCTCTTCAGATTTGTCACAGAGAGACTGGGAAGCTTAGCTGGGCACAGCCACCATTTGGGGAAAATGTGTTACTGACACAGATGACTTTGAAATGAGGATGTTATAAAAATTAGTTTACAGTAAAAATAGCTCTTTGTCAGAAGTCTGGGTCAGAGGACGGATGATTCATCTGTGGACCACCAATGGCCATAAAGTCGAGCATATGTGCACATTCGGTGCTGGGAAGTTTTATTCAAATGCATCTCCAGGACGTTATTTCTAGATCCAGTCCGAATCCTGATGAAAGTGTATTTTAGGACATCTTTATGTTCTATTTGATTTCTTCAATTATACAGCTTTACCTCTGGTACCAACCATTCCCAATTACATTTTCACACTCTAAGTTTCCCACAAAAATTCATGCCAGCTATTATTACTTTTATGAGTTTATGCACACAAATATGAAACATACAAAATAGGCTAGAATTTATTAACACGAAACATTTAATACAGAAAGAGATAGGGCAGCATAAAGTTATATGTCACGAGCATATTGAATGTGCCCAATTGCCTTTGAATGTCTAAAGTATAACCATTATGTGCTATTATAGGGATTATAAACTATATTGAAGTGATATATTCAAGTGTCCAAAAAATCAGAGTAAATAAAAATAATTCTGCTCATTGGCTCCCAGTTAGGAAGGAATGAGAGTAATAGCAATAAAATAATAATGTGCAGGGAAAGACAAATACATTCTGCGGCAGCTCAGGCTGCCGCAGTCTCTGATTCAAGAGAAGGAGCCGGAGGCTTCCAACTCGTAAAAATGAATATCTGTCTGCCGAGGAAAGGCTGCATGCGTCCTTTTCCCACTCATGCCCTCCAGGGGCCTATTCTGACCTCCCTTTGTCCCTGTCGAGAGAGAGCAAAGAGAGTAGGAATACGGCTGAGAACATTTATTTAGCTCCAGGAGCCGGAACCCTGGGAGTAGTTTAGCACCTGCCTCTCCGGGGAGTAATTTAGCACCTGCATCACACTGACCTTGCCCAGTGGGGTCTGTGATGAACACTCTACTTGGGCCTTACCTTAGGGTTTGTCCTCATTAAGAGATGAAGTGAGGTGTGATTTCACTTTTTTTTTAAGCAGATGGGAAAAGTAAGGAGTAGATGCATTCGGTGATTTCTTATTCCACTTCGGTTTTTCCGTGAGATCCCTGGCTGATGTCAACTGACCCCAATGGCAAGTCCAGGTTTGTTTCCTGTGGAGCGCTAGACAGAGGTGAATGTGTTAGGACGATGATCTTTGCTTGCTGTCTCATTCCAGCCTTTCCAGCGTGCATATCTGGGGCTCTCTGTATACCACCTCACCTTAGGGCTGCGCAGGTGAGCGGTGGAGGGGAAGAGGTCAAGCAGGTGCAGCAGGCAGGTTTGGGGAAGAGAGATAAGCAGAGAGAGAGAAAGAGAAAGCTCTCTTGTCAGCCCTTGTTAGGAACAGGCAGAGTCTGCATGGCAGAAGATCAAGCTCATTACATGGAAACATTTTTTCTTATGGCAAAATGTATGAAAATCTTAAAGGTCAAGCTGTATGCTAGGAATTGTTGAGAAGCTTTCAAGCATTTGCTAACTGAATCATGAATTATAGTGTATGTTAAAAATGATTATGTTTAAAAATAGGACACATACAGAGTTGAAAGTGACTTTGAAAATTCCCCTTATCCACGTACACATGTGATCTTTGAAAGAGCTGTATCTTTTCATTTTAAGCATATTTTAATAAAATTTTTATCTTAAGCTAGTTTCAGATGTATGGGAAAATAGCAGAGCCAGTACAGAGTTTATTTCCCACCTAATTTCCCCTGTTATTAATATTTTACATTAGTATGACATTTGTGTCACAAAAATACACTATTAACTGTATACTACTTTATTCAGATTCTCTGGGTTTTTGCTTATCATTCTATTCTCTTCAGGGAATCAATCCAGGAGACACATGGCATTCACTCTTATTTCCTCAGACACTTCTTAGATGTGGTGCTTCTCAGATGTTCCTTCTTCCATGCCTTTATTTGATTTTATTTTTTCTTTCATGTGTGTACAGGGAACTGGGGGTTGAACCCTGGCCTTCACTCTGAATTATATTTCCTGATCTCTTTTTTAGACAGGATTTTACTAAGTTGCTCAGGTAGGGCTCAAACTTGTGATTCTCCTGACTCAGCCTCCAAAAATACTGGAATTATAGGTGTATGCTACTATACCTGGCTTATTTCTTGCTTTGGATGAGTAATCACCTGGTAAGAAAGTATTTCTGAGGTTTCTGCATGATAAAGTTACTCTTCTTTCCCTGCCTATCCTATAGATCTTTTGGTGAAGGGATTGGTAGCCCCTGCTTTAGGAGAGGAAGGTCACCCCTCTTGAGAGCCAGCTATCTCCATCAGCTATCTGGAATTCTATGCAGGGAGCTTGGTTACTCCCCTTGCTTATTCAATTCCCTGGTCACCTATTTATATTAGTAGAGACTCATATGCATTTATTTTAAACTGTGAGTTATTATCAAGTACTGTATTTATTCTGTTGCTTCATTTGTTTCAGCTTTGGCTACTGGCAACTCTTTCTGTTGGCTGTGTTGGTCCCTTTGATATATCATATATCCGTCTCTGTGTATGTGTGTGTGTGTGTGTGTGTGTGTGTGTGTGTGTGTGTGTGTGTGTTAGAGCATCCTTACTTCCTGGCAATACAAAATACTGCAGCTTAGAAATAGTAATTTCTTCAAGGATTCCTACATGTTTTACTGGAGGAGGGTATTAGGTTCCACCATCTGAATGCTAAATGTGTTTGTTCCCAATAGAGTGTCACTACTACTAAGTTCTCTCGGGTGATAAGCAAGGAAATGAGTGGTGTATGTTTATCTAAGTCTATGCATGTTATCCATAAATATTTCTGCACAAAGGTAATATATAAGAAACCATGAATTCACATGTATTAATTACTGCATGGATTATTTGTCTCCTTCTCCTTTTTTGACTGTACATTATCACTGCAATATTAAAAAACTTGACTTCCACCATTTACCATTCATTTAATTATTTAATTCCAGTACAATTGTAAAGTGATTTCAGAATCATTAATCTACACTCACGTGACTTTATCAGCCAGTGCGCATTGTATGAATAGTTTCTTTTATCACTGGACTTACAGATTTAACACATTGCCAAAGGTGGTGTTGATTTTTGCAAAATCTGCTGAACTGTCTTCTGATGTGATTGTTTTGTGCTCCTACAGGAAGGAGTGAGAGCTCCTTTTCTTTTTGTTCCTGGATGCAATTAGCATTTTCTTGTATCTTATGGTCAACTTGACAAACATACAGAGATAGCCAATTGTTGCTTGATTTGCATTTTCTAAATTTCTTACATATTCTTATTTGCCGTATCTTTGCTGTCTAGTGAAGTGTTTACTTAGACATTTTTTCTGCTGTCCTGAGGCTGGACAGCTTGTTCTCTCAGATGTTTAGCCCTAAGTATTCCTTGTGTGTTCTGGTATAATTTCCCTATCTGATTAAGATTTCATGTTTTTCTAGTCTCAACTTTCTGTGTCAGGTAAGATTCTGCTGGAGTCAAAACACCCTCTGCCTCTTTCTTAAAAGGACGTTTGTGATTGTATTGGGCTACCTGGGCAATTCAAGATAAATGTCCATCTGAAGACTCTTAGTCATATCTGCAAATTCTCTGCTACCAAGTAGAGTAGTATAATCACCAGTTCTAGTGTTGAAACTTGATATGACATGCTCATTATTTGCTTTGCCGCATATATGTGTACATATAAATGTATTTCTTCTTTGGTAATATCTTTATCTCTTTTAATATTAGAGCAATGTTGACTGATGGAACAAGTTAGAAAGTCTTCTCTCTGTTCTGAAAGAGATGAATGGCAATTGGTTCTATTTTTAAAATATGTCGTAGAATTAATCAGTGAAATTATGTGGATCTGATCCTTTTCTTTTTGGAAGGCCATTAAAGATCAGTGTTCTTTAATTAATAAATTATAGGGCTATTTTGATTGTATATTTCTCTTTTTCTTTTTTTGAGACTTTGCAGTTTGTAACACTCAAGAAGAAACTGGTTCATCTAAGTGATCACATTTTGAAGCATGGAGTTGTTTATAATGTTCTTTATTATCTTTTTAATATTTGTAAAATTAGGAGTAGTGCTCTTTATAGTATGTTACTAATTTATTTCATCTCTTTTATTTTTATTGTTTGGATTAGTTGGAGATTTATCAGTTTTATTAAGGTTTTCTAAAAAAAGTCAACTTTTTGTTTCACTGATTCTTGTATAGTCTCCTTCTTCCAATTTCATTAATCTCTGTTCTGAGCTTCTAAATTTCTCTTCTTTTGCTTGCTCTGAGTTTAAATTCCTTTTCCTTTGTTTATTAGAGAGAAAGCTTAGGCTACTGACTTTAGTTTTTATCAATTTATTTCCTACAGATACATTTAATATTGTACATTTTCCTCTCAGTATTTCTTTCAGTGCCTCCCACAGAATTTACTCAGTTGCATTCTCATTTACTTCAGAATATTTTTTAGTTTATCTTGAAGCTTATTCCTTGATTCTTGGATGTATGGTACAATTCCAGGTGTACAGAAATTTCCATTTATCTTTCCATTATTGATGTCTACTTTCACTCCTTTGTGAGCTGTTCATATACTTTGTATAACTTTATTCTTTGAAAAATGTTAAGATGTGCTTTTGGCCTTGTATGTGGATGACCTTTGTAAAGGGCCCATGAATACATGTCTTCTCCTGTGAGATGGAGCAGTCCATAGACGTACATCAAGCTGACAACACTGTTACATCATCGGCGTTCTTCCTAATTTTGTATCTGCTTGCTGTATCAATTCCTTTAAAATTATTCATGCTGCAAAATATAGTTGGAATTTGTCTATTTTTCCTCACATTTCCATCAGATTTTGCCTCTGCATTTTGACATTGACATGTTACCTACCTATTTAAGCCTCCTACGTCTTTTTGGAGAATGGGTTCTTTCATCATTCATTATGGAATATCTACCTTTTATCACTAATATATTTCCTTGTTTCAAATTCAGCCTTTTCTGAAATTACTATAGTTGCTCTAGCTTCCTCTCGTATGTGTTTTAATATTACGTTGTCCTTTTACTTCTATATACAAGTGCTCTTAAAAGTGAAGTATTTTGTAGACAGCATATACTTGAATCTTATTTTCTTATCTACTGAACTAATATGTGCAAAGCAATGGTATTTAAGTGATAAAATGATAATTCATTCACTTATTTGTAACTAGCAAAAGATCTTTTTATATTCTGTTGATTGCATTTGTTTTTTCCGAACTCTTTCTTTTTTCTCTAGTTTTGAGCATTTTGTACAATTGTTTTGTTTCAATTTTCATGTGTCAATTACACTTCTCATAAGAAATTTTGAAATGTTCACCTTAACATTGTGATATATCCATATTTAAATAAACTAATTCAATTTATTGTTATATTATTCACTTATTTTATTTAACTATATACCATATTTTCCAACACTTTCTTGCTATTATTATATTAAACAGCATTCATCATAAATAAATAATAATAGTAAATAAGGTCTAAAATGCACAGTCAATACTCTGAAATGGGAAGAAAGTTTTTAAAAAGAAAAAGGAACTAGATTGGGAGAAAGGGGAAAGGAAAGAAGGGAAAAGGGAAAAATGCAAATTAGCTATACTATTAGTGTTTCTTAGTTCATTGAAAAGGAAGATTTGTGCTCATATTGATTGTAGAATCTTTAACGCCCACATCTTGTAATCCAAGTAACTGCTTTGAGGATGACAATGTGCAATGTATTCGCGATGGTTATTCTCCCATTATTTTGTTATGAAATTCTGTCTTGGCTTTTTTCAATAAAATAAAAAATTCCTACCAACAGTAAAAATAAAAACAATGTCAATAAAAAGAATAATAAAGATAAAATTGCTTTGCTTAACCTCTGTTTTTCCTTATCCAATGCTCTTATGTTGTTTATATAGATCCAAGTATTGGTATAAAAATTTTTCTTCTGCCTAAAGGATGTATATGTTAATATTGCTTGTAGTGCAGGTATATTATAATGAAATCCTTCAGTTTTGTGTTTTCCAAGAAAGTCATTATTTCTGAGTTGGTTTTTCCTCCCCAGTATTGAGAATCAAAACCAGGATTTTTGCCTTGAGCTACATCTCCGGGAGTTTTTATTTTTTATCTTGAGACAGAGACTGGCTAAGTTGTCAGGCTGATACTGAACTTGTGATGCACCTGCCTCAGCCTCCCAGTGTGTCAGGTCTACAGGTTCTATGCCCTGCTTCTGCTTTAGTTTTTTCACTGGATCTAGAATTCTGGATATTTTTTTCTTTTAGCAATTTAAAATATTTTATTCCACCCTCTTCTCACTTCCATGGTTTCTGGTGAGAAGTCCGCTGTAATTCTTATGCTTACTCTGCTGTCAGTAATGAGTCTTTCTCTCTTTGTCTTCCATTCTCTGTAGTTTGAATACAATATATGACATGTGGTTTCTATTGTTTTGTTTTAATCTGTCGTTTAAGGTCTATCACTCTTCATGGCAATTTTACTTCAAAGATTCTTTTGTACTCTTTTTTCTTCACATGTATTCTAGTTATGTAGTTAGCATACGTTTTGAAATTATTCCACTATTTTTGGATTTTTTCATCCATGTCTTTGTATTTTGGATTTGCTGTCCTACCGAAGTAACTTTGAGCTCACTGAATCATTACCTAACAGTTCCTTTTTGTAATGAGTCCACGAAAGGCCTGTCTCATATCTATGACTGTTTTTAATTTTTAGCATTTCTTTTTAATTCTCCCACACATTTCCATGTAGCTACTAAAATAAAGCATTTGTTCTTAAATGCTACCTATGTTTCCCATTAAAACTTTCAACTAAGTAATCATAATTATTTCCAATTTTGCATTTGATGCTTCCACAAATCTTCAAAAACCATCTGCTAACACATAAACACAGTTTCAGTTAGGGATATACTTACCTTTATATTTATGTACTTTTCATATAATAATGAAAAGATGTATGTCTAATACATCTCTGTACATATCAGTGATCCTGAGATCCTTATTTAACTAAGCTATAGTCTGCATTGCACACTGGAACTGTAAGATTTTGATGAAATTCAATGCCAGTTATGCATGGACAGGTTCACCTCTGATGCGTTCAATACACAGAATGAATAGAAGCCATAAAGTGAGCATATATTGTATCATTTAAAGGTTTACTGAATGAGTTCCTTTTCTGACATGGTTTACTTTTCTCACTAAATGCATCCTTGCATACTGGAAAAGATCTCTGACCTAGAAGACATCCCAGCCTTTTGACCCAAAGATGCATTTTATGGAGGATGTCAGGCTTCCTGGTCTAGTGCCTTTTACATGGGAACCATCTGAATTCTCTGTTCTCTCACAAAGACTTCAGTAAAAATCAAAATGAAGTTGACTCTTCCTTTAGTTTTGTTTTGATTTTGGGGACAGGGACTTTGACATGTTCATTAATTTATTTTGTTTTAGCTTTTACAACTAAGCTAGAAAGAGAGAGGAGGGGCCAAGAATAGCTTGTTTATATAATGAATAGTGGCTTTTAAGAATCATGTAGCAGTTTTCATTTTTATTAAAAAACAGGATACTGTAAATCCATTAGCAGGAACTAGAAAATTTACTACTAATTTAAAATGATGCAAAATAAAAATGATGCTGTGTTACAAACATACAAAGCATCATAATTTCTCAGTATTAAACAATTCTAAATGTAGTGCTCTATAAGTCAGATAAATGTCATATGCCAATTTCAGTGGGTATTTAAATTTTTTTTCTACACTTTCCTGTTTGTTTTCTTTCTTAATCTATAAGTAAAGCCATACATCATGCCTTCGACCTCAGAGATAAGTGTATCAGTTGATGAGCTAAGGTGTTATTTCAGATCTGAAGTGATCTACCTGGTTTGAGACCATTATTCGATGGTGCTTTGATTTATGCTACACTATGAGCAAGAGGGCAGAGTATCCACAGTGTGAATGGTAGCGCAGCAATTCCTCACCGAGACTCTCAACTGTTGAGTCACATGCAGTTTCAATTAGTTGACATGTTTGGCAATCCTTCTTTCTCCGTGGAACAATAAACATTAATTCACTACTTTGCAAAAAGCTTATGGAAACAGGGCTGACATAAGTTACTCCTTATTAAAAATTTTTCCATCACTACCATGGCAGTTTTCTCTTTTGCAGTGCAATAGATTTGTATTTTATTTCAAAAGAAACATGATCAAACTTTCTCACAAATATTCCAGATTTGTTATAGGCTGCTCAAATATCAAACCTGACAACTGCGTTGATTCATTCTTTTGCAGGATGATATGTGAGACCCACAGGGGAGCGGGGTATATTCTAATCTATTATTTAGTAGGTAAATGGATATTTTTAGTGGCAGTAAAATTACTTCAGAACAATTACAAGGTCTTTTTGTTCCAAGTTTTTCTTCTACTGCAAAACATTCTTACACAAGTTTTAGTTGCAAATCCTTATATATTTTCAAGTTTATTGTTACATTTTAGGTATACATACTGATCCTGTTCATCATAGGGAGTTTGTCCCTGTACACAACATATCTTGATTTTTCTTTTTTCCCATTCCCTCCTCTCCCTTCAACTTCTCCTCCTTATTTACTTCCATTGTTTCTTCTGTTCTCTTCCTTCTTTTTCCTCCCTCCCCATCCCTACTTCCCTTTCCCATTTGAACATGTTCTTCCTATTTCACAGTATCTATTATACATTTTGGTCATTACTTACACTTTCAGTTTCTTACATCACAGAAAAAATGTGATATTTACACCTGTGTGTCTGGTTTATTTCACTTAAGATTATGGTCACAAGTTATATCCATTTACCTAGAACTGTCTCAAGTTTATCCTTCTTTATGACTGAGTAGTATTCCATTGTATATAAAAAGGAAGTACATCTTTATCTGCTCAATGGTTGATGGGCATTTGGGCAGTTTTCAAGATTTTGCTATTACAAATTTGGCTGCTATAAACATGGGTATGCATATATTGCTATTGTGTGATGTTTTTAATTCTTTCACATTTAGTAGATATCTATAGAACATTATACTCCATTAGATCAAAAAACAAGTTCTTTTCAGCTGCACATGGGATGCTCTCTAAAATAGATTAGATTCTAGCCCATAGAACATGTTCAAGTTGATGCAAAGGAATGGAAGACATCCTGTGCATATTATTAGAATATAGTGCACTGAAATTTGAAATCAACAGCAAAAGAAACCACAAAAATATGAAAATTAAATACCACCCTCCTGCACAACCAATGAGTAATACATAAAATTAAAGAAGAAATTAGACTGTTTCTACAACTAACTGATACTACCAAGAGAGGACCCCGTAAAGCAGTCCTACAAGGAGAATTTATAGAGGTGAACTCTCACATCAGGAGAACAACAAGCTGAAATAACCCACGTAATGCTGAACCTCAAACTTCTAGAAAAAGAACACATCAAGCCCCAAACTTTACAATAGAGGAAATCATAAAGATCAGAGCTGAAAGGACGAGAATTGAGACTAAGAAAGCAACACAGAGAATCAGTGAATCAAAGTGTAACTCCTTTCTACTTATATTTACCACCACGTTGTGTTTAATGCGGAAGTTCATGCTACATTGTCCCACTCTTCGGTTCAGCTGCAAACACAGAGGGGATCAGTGGACACTCTGAGGGCTCTTCAGGGGCAAAGCTGAAGTCCGGGAAGGCTTTGGTGGGCGGCCTGGGCTTGTGAAGGAACCTTCTGTCCTGTGGTGGGGTAGCAGCTTCTTGGAAAGGGGAGCCATTTATCACAGTCCTAAATGAAAGCATTCTTTAAACACAAATGTCTTTTTCTCCCTTTGTCTAATTACTGAGAGGAAAAGTGAGAAGGAAATGTCAAAACAGAGAAACAGTGGTGCATAGAGAGTACAGCCGCTCTGGAGCTCAACCAGCTTTTGTGAGGGTGTGGGCGATTTGTCAAACGCCTGTGGCATAAGTCAAGCTCTGAGGTTGAAAGGTCTTGACCTAAGAAGTCCTGGAATCAGACAGGGTAAGCAAGGGGTCTGCTAGCATTTTCAGCTGTAGTGGAGATGAACAATGATGGGAGCTGGACATAACAAAGCCTCATTTACATAATTCAGGTAAGTAATTTTATTGAAACTGACAAGGATGTGACAGGCTAAGAAAGAGAAGCGAACACACTCTTGCTGGGAACCACTAAAGCTCCTCAGTTAGGTATGTGAAAATAAATGACAGCTAATCTCTTCACTAAAAAAAATCTGTAAACAATGACATTTTACCCAGGACTCACCCATGACCTTTTGTAGAGCTGGCTATAGATTCTTTAGTCCAATATTCCAGAAGAGAGCAAGCAGAAAGGACGAAATTCAAATTATATTTTAGGCTTAATGATAATAATTACACCTTTGAATAGGACTTTTTTCTAAGTCAGATCTAGATTGAGAAAGAGTAAAAAGTTTTAAAAGTGAATGGTGAGCAAAGATTTGAGATCAGTGCTATATAAAGCTACGTTTTTTTTTTAAGAATAGATATTTTGGAGGGACAGTTTTAACTTGATGGGTTTGCACTAAGAAGAAAAAGATGAAACACTTTTTGCTGCTGTGTATTGAAGAGTATATAAATTTTTTGCAATTGGTCTTTTCTTTCTCCCCCTTTCTATTTCAGAATGTATAGACTTTAAACAAGACATCAATTTTAACAATGATGTACATGATTCAAACATTAAAATATTTAATTACTAGCTAATAAATATTGTTTTAGAATTTTGATAATATCTTAGAACATCAGCAAATCTCTAAATTGGATTTTATATATCCTAGATATACTTATCCACGAAAGGCAACCAGAATGATAAGTCTATCTTTAAAAGGCCTTTCCTTGTTTTAGATAAGAGAAGCTAAATTCTTAAAAGCATTTTCCATGTCCTTTATATTTGGCTTTGCTTTCATGTGTGGATCACCAGGAGATAGCTACATATCTTTTGTAATGCAGACTGCTGACCACTCAGTGGTGACTTTTATAGACAAGGGCAGTAATGGATGGAAATAGTAATCAGGCTAGAGAAGTATGATACTCTAACCTAGTTTGCTAAAGGAGAGCCATGTCTGCCATGCCCTTGAAACACGAAGAAAATATTAAACCCACTTAGGCAGATGTGCGTTGCAAAATCTTCAAGCCTTTCTGGGTAGCAAATATATGTGCCCTCCTCCTGTAGTGTATGGAACACATATATAGTTTGACCAAAATGTGGATCATTCCATCAAATGGGAAGCAGTTGAGAGTTCTGGCTAGATCAAATGTGGATCTCAGTATTATAAGCAGGCTAATGCATAATTCATGAGGCTTAATGAATATTCCAATTCATGACAGCCAACTGGCTCCATAGGTCACACCTCCCAGTCTCATATAAATAAAGAATGAGATACTGGAAAGCATACCAGCTGAACCAAACTGAGTGCCAAAAACATGCATATTAATGAGGCACTATAATAGATACTTGACTCTTTGGAAGTGCCTACATTGGTTTCCAGCTACAGAGGGAAAGAAAGTTCACAATGTACCTTTAAGCACACCATACTGTGCACCATAAAATACAGCACTTTCTATGAAATATGGAATCAAATTATACTGATGTGATTTCAGATTCAGTCATTAACTCCATAGCATCCTCTGACACTTCCATCAACACTGAAATGTTCTGGAAAGATCCCCACCCCCTGCTCCCATGTTCCCTTGCGAATCTCAACTTGGTAACTAGGGAGAGGAAGTCCTTCCACAGTGCTGTTCTTTTATGTGTTCTGTTTAGACCTTGGATCAGGATGAATGGTAGCTCAGATGAATGCATTTGTGCCATTTTTCTTGGCCCAGACTATGGTCCCTCACTACCATGACATCTGAACAGAAGAAGAAAACATCTCCCTTTTGTAACAGGCTAATTTAATTTGTACCTTCCACCTAGGGGTAAATATGTTTGTCTGTCTGTCTGAGCTTTTTGCCTACTTTCTTTTCTCACGGGAAACCCTACTGGGTCGAAAGCAGGAAATTGCTTAGTGCTCTAACTTTATTTTAGAGTAATTTAATTTTAGGCCTTCTCACACCCACCCTGAAGTGAAGCAACTGTTGGAACCCCCTCGGGATACCCTTAATGACTTCTGCATGTCTCCTGTGCCACAGATGTCAAAGGCTTGTTGTTTCAGAGAATAGATGGTTTAACAGAGACTGCTTTGGGCTGCTTTACCCACAGAAGATGTGCATTTGTTTTAAAATAATGAAGAAAAAATCATGCAGCTTTTACATTTACCCACATCCTTTCAAGTCCATAGTGCAATTCATTGATCTTTATTTTTAGCTGATATTGGGCATTATTTGTGGCTTGATCTTGGACATTAATGTGGAGATGTGTCAAAAATTTAAACCAAGTAATGAACAAACATATCTTTTCCTAAGTAAAAAAAGTATTAGGCAATACTACCTAATTGGAAAAGTTGAAAATATCTAGGTCTTTGATATAGGCACTGCTGCCTTGTCTTAAACTATACTAGATATCAAAAAAAGGTCAAATCAAACTTATGGCCAGTAGCAAAGCAGTCTACATATTAGTAATAGCTTAAGAAGAAAAAAATTCCTCATTCACATAAAATAGCCTTATCAAAATAGTTTTTCCCTTAATTACATTAATAGTTTTTAATGTGCCTTGAGAAAAAATATTGCTCTTTTTAGGTTTATGAGTAAACATTCTAATTACATTTCACGGCACCCATATCTCTATGATCCATTTAATATAGAGATAAATTTATAATTAATGATTCCTCATAAGAAATAAAACGTTCTTTCTTGATATTGCAAGGTAAGCACAATTTGTTGTTTAAGAATGAAAAAAAGATTTTTGAAAGTTATTTTATTACCTCATTCAATGTAAAGAGCATTTGGAAATTAATTATTAGCTTATAATGAGGAGTTCTTTGCTTATGACTAGACTAATCTTATTTTTGGTTCTCTACTATAACATTTGATTTCTGTGCATCTAATTTAGTGTTTTAATGTTAGTAATTTAGTAATGTAATGTTAATGATAAAGTTGTAGTAACTGAACTTAAATTCTAAATTATATGGAGTAAGTTCACAAGATACATTTTATTGGATAATCTTTATATGTTATAAGATTCAAAGCATTTCAGTATCCTTATAGAAAGCTACATATTACAAAAGGTAAAGAGAGACACTTTTTGATGAAACATTGTTGGGAAAGAATATTACAGTTGGGTATAAGAATTTTTATTCCCCTTTTTTTCCAATCTCTTCCCTTCCCTCCTTTCAACTCCTCTTCGCCTCTTTATTTACAAGAGCTTTGTTTCCATTTTTTCCCTTCTGTTCTCTGGGGAAAAAGAAAAGTCAAGATATATTATATACAGGTTCAAATTCCATATGATGAATGTGATCATTATGTATATCTAAAATGCACCAATAAAATTAACTGGAAAAAATAATATTTTATTGTTTTAGTAGTTCTCTGTTTTACATCTCAGATTCACATTTCTTTCATTTTTTAAATATGTGACATAAGTTGTTCAGTTCTAGAATTATCACTGGATAGCCTTATTCCTTAGGAATTATTTTTGACAAAGGAGCAAAATATAATTAATCTGATTAAGTGGAAATTTGAGCATACAAATTGCCTGCACCAGAAGAAACCAGCCTTTATTATACTAATGTAACATTTCTAATTTAATCCAAGATTGCAAATTAAAGCTAACCATCAAACCCATTAAGAGTCTAAGTCTGCAGTTGGGGGAAGAGTTCTGAAGAAATCAATATTTTAGACTTTGTGGGCCACATAGGTCTCTATTACATATCTTTACTTGTTTTGTTTCATAACCTTTTAAAAGTTTCAAACCCATGGTCATCTTGTGAGCCATACAAGACCAATCTATGGGCTGAACTTAGGTTGCTGGTTAACTCGTTGTATAACACTTAGTTTAGGCTTTTAAGACCTTGACTAAAGTGGCAAAACATCATCTTATAACCACATATCATCATACAGAAGCTTGTTTTAGGCTCAATGCTTCTTTGTCAGTCTATTTTGTACTGTGTGTAACTTATACAAGAGTATTTGATCTATAAGATTTGATGCAGGTATTCTAATCGTGGACTTAAAATAGAACTTTCAGCACTTACAACTCTCAAATAGCTAGCACATATCTTATTGTACAGGACCATTTATTGAAAAATGAATTTGCTGGGGGGAGGGGCATAGGTCTGGATAAATTTTCCACAGGACCTTAGCTTTCCCATATTGTTAAATCATGAAAAGTTCTTATACAAACCACTTGAGAAATTAATTTTGCTTCACCATAAAATGCCATGTGTATGTACTACGTGTCTGAAATTTTTCCTTTAGCATACGTTGAAGGCCAAAGACTTGAATCCTAAACACACAAGATTTTAGAGAATATAGGATATTTTAAATACTTTCCTTACCCATGTTAGCAGTATATGACGTTTCTATTCCTCATGTAGGGTTGATGTGTGTGTATCACCCATTCCTTGTTCCTTGACATTCTCTTTTCCTTGCCTCTCTCCCTCTCTCCCACCTCTTGATCTCCTTCCCAGCTGAGAAAGATCTCTCTCTCTATTTCTTATGATCTCTCTTTTATTTTGCTCTTCATTTATGATCTGAATTTCTCCTATAAAAGACATCATGTGACATGTCAGCTTGTGTGCCTGATTTATTTCCCTTAACATTATCGGTAAAATGTTGTTTTTAATCTTCAGATTGATATGATATGGATAATCCCTGACTTATTAAGGCCTGAAAAGTCAGATCCCCTCTCTGTAAGAATGGCCTTGTTTCAATAAAAATATTTTGATGAAGCGGCGTTTATTTTCCAAAAGCCCTAATATGTTATTCAGCTCACCTTCCTGCCATTATCATCAGCACAGCGTATGTTCAGTGGCTGAGCTTGGGGGCGGGTTTCCTCGAAATCATTCAGAGCTCACCTGCACTGTCTGACTCCTGCAGGTTCTGCCCTTGTTCTGCTCTCATGGTTTTCTCTCCTGGTGGCTGGGGCTGGGCTGCTTACAGAACAAGTCTGAATGTGAAGTGGAAGTTCACAGTGTGATGAGGGGAAGAGAATTTTGCCTTTAGGTAGGTTGTTATTTTAAATGCAATGCCAAAGATATTATTTCATTTTATAGCAATACTGAGGCTCTGACATTTTGTCTTAAAACAAAGGATATCATGGTCTGATGGCCACGGAGTTGAACCCTACCAATGGCGGCAACTGGAAGGTTACTCAGACTCTGCCAGAGGCAGTGGAGAATGCAAGGGACTAATTTAATGGAGAGTCTTTACCTTAGAAATATTGTAATATCCATTTAGCAGCAGGTAAAGCACTGTAAGGTTGTATATTTAGTTGGCGGCTTATTCAGGATGCTTGGTTTTTCTCAACAAAGATTATTTTGCACCTACCATATATATGCAAGGGAAGTTTTTTGGCCCCAGGGATAGATAGTAAAATGGAAGAGATGGTGCCTGCCCTCAAATATCTTGGAATCTTCTTTTACTGGCAGTGTTAAAAACATCTTTTCATAGCATATCCATATAGTCATAAGGTGGTCCAAGATCCTAAAGTGTGTATGTAATATATTTCAAGTCTTATAAATATCACTGTTTTATAAGTATTAGAATTTATGGTCTGTATCTGCTATCATTAGTGAATTTGATTGTCTCCTCTACAAACTAGAATCAGAGTTGCCAAATCCACTTCACTATGTGAAACATTCCCTGCGTAAGTCCTGGCTCAGAATTTCATGATCCAAAAGATATTTAAAAACATTTTTTTTCTTATTCTGTCATTTATTTGTGGGGCTACTTTACATAGTTAGAATGACCATTCACATATTTACCATGAGCAATATGAGGAAGACAAGATTTTTGAGTTTATAGCTGACCACATTCTTCTGACGCTGTAGACATATCCGCCAAGAAATTCAACTTATAATCATTATCTCTATAAACTTTAATGACCCAGTAATCTCATTTCAAAGTGTTTTTTAATGACTTAGACAAAATTTCTGATGTTTTGTAGGTTGTCTCATAGTTATTTTATTGACAGAAGCGAGACAATAATATAAAATTCGTATTGTCTTGAAAGGTAATCCTTTCTGAATAACAAACAACAATTTGTGAGTAGTGATGAAAGAGGCATTATATGAAAATCTTGGGCCAAGGATATACCTCAGCAGTACCAGTGCCTGCCTAGCAAATGCAAGGCCTTGAGTTCGATTTCTGATAGAAGAGAATATGTTCAGCTGTAAATGGTTTTTGAAATGATATTTATGAGTCCGATATAAACTGGTGAGAAAGATAACAACCCTTATGATTGGAATGGAAGCTCTGTGAAGGAAGGTAGGATATTCAAGTTATTTCTGTAAATTCAATATCTAGCAATGCATTCCCTGATGATATTCTGACTAAAGAAAAAAACTTGGACAGAATTCTTGGTTGAATTTTAAGTTCCTAGAGTGAAATTTGGATTTTCATTTGAAGGGGAATACATTTTTTGGAGTTATTTTTTAAAATCCTACTCATACATTTAGATAAAATAAGTAAAAAGAAATAAACTGAAACAAAACAGGAAATCTCAAATTTCTTTCTTTTAAAAACATTTTTTCAGAAAATTTAGACTGAAAGTGATAGTCTCACTTTTAATATCTACTGTGATTAATCTTTTTCATTGTACGTTTTAGTACTTACGTATTATGTTGACTTTTTTGTTGTTGTTTTGAGACAGAATCTTGCTGTGTAATTCAACTTTGAACTTACTATGTACCCCAGGCTGGCCACAAACTGCAGTTGATCCTCCTGCCTCAGCCTCCCAAGTGCTGGGATTACAGCTGTGCACTCCCACACCTGGTCTATTGTTATTATTATTATTTTTTTTTGTGGTACTGGGGATCGAACTCAGGACCCTGCGCTTGCTAGGCAAGTGCTTATTCCACTGAGCTATATCCCCAGCCCCTTGGTCTATTATTTTGAATTCTGCATGCACCTGGGATAGTTGAATGTTATGTTTAGTCAACTGTCTTGATGCATTTGGCTAGAACTCAAAGTCCCAAGCCTATGATTGGTCCAATCAACTCAATTCTTAGAGATTTCTGAGGGTTGTCCTTTTCATAAGCTAATTAAAAAGCTGCTTACTCTATTCCAGCCTACTTAGATATTTATATGAACCAGGATCAGCTTGAAATTTCATCCTTTTCCTGGCTTCTGCAAACATCCTCACACATTCATCTTTCAATGAACAGACAAGATTGCATTGGGAAGCCCAGTGTTTTTAAAAGGTGCCACTGTCATCTCGTCATCCCTGTCCTGAACATTTCCCTGAATAGTATTCTTCCTTATTCCATTGAGTCTCTCAACGCACAGTTGTGGGACTTATCTCCTAAACAGAACAGCTTGCTCTTCCTCCTTTTTCTCTGCCATCTCTCACCCAGAACACCCATCAATGCATTTTCTCAGGAAAACACAGATTTGTTTCTCAGAAAAACTTTGGTGTCAAGTGTTAAAGTCATTATACTCGCAGGATTATGCATGTAAACTTTAGGCCTTATTTGAATTTCTTGTCTGCAAAGTTCTTAGAGTTTTATAGAAAGCTTCTCAACAACATCTCAAATGAATATAGAACTTAAGAGTTCAGCAATGTTTTTTTCTGGGTGTGGTGACATATGTCTGTAATCCCAGCCTCAGGAGGCTGAGGCAGGAGAATTGCTGGAAGTCTGAGCCTAGCCTGGCTACAAAGTGAGATCAAGGCCAGTCTGAACTACATAATGAAGCCCTGTCTCAAAAAGACAAGAGGAAAAGTTCAGTAATGGTTTTGAATTTACTGTCTCTTTTGATAATTCAAATTAACTGGATAGTAGACAAGAGATATCCTACTTTAAAACAATAGTAACTGCCCAAACAAGCCAAGTGGCTTTTTAAACAAAGTCACATGACTTAGTATCAGAACAAATATTAGAATCTAGGTTTGGCATGTCACATGTATCACATTCTCTTACATCAGGCCAGACACTTTTAGCTGGCCAAATACTTAAAAAAATAGTCAACCAAAATAGTCTATAGAAATCTGACTGCAGTAATCAATGACGAAGATTTAACTTAGTCATTCTCTGTCTAACTTCTTTTAGTGTAAATAATAGATACTTTACTATATCTGTATCCAATCTGTACACACGACACAAAAGAAACAAGTGAATATAACACCACTTTCAGATTTACTTTCCATGGAACATAGTAGCAGAGTGGTGTAGATATGGTCAGTCTAATCACATATTTACAGTATGCAGAGATTGATAAATTTTTAGATATTGGCACCTGTACACTTATAGCTATTGACAAAGCTTAACTCTTTTCAAGAACATTCCAACTATTATTGGCATCCTGCTTTATCCATTGACACTCAGCATGATGTACTGTGGGAGACTTTAAGACTTCCAGTGTTTGACTAAGGTTTACAGTCATTAATGTTTAATCACTTACAATTCCGAGAGCATTGTGCTTTCATCTTTTATGTGGCTTGTTTATCTATGTAAAGTAAATCAACAGTGCCTTTCTGATAGCCTCCCAGCGCATTTATAATCAGTCCCACTTCGTGATCAGTGATGAATATGGATACAACTGCTATTTGGAATTAGTTTATCATTCTATACAGATTCTGAATTCAATTTCCCTTTCACAACAATTATCGTAAGTGTAAATACCAGCCAAACTTTCAAAAGCTATGAACACATTAAGAAAAGCAAAGATAATATTATCTTTTTAAAAATGTGTACTACTTAAGATGTCGTGTGATTGCATCCAGGATTTCTCTGCTGTAAGGAGGAAAATTGGTTACAGCATAGATTCTTTTTGATGCAAGTGTATTTTTGCCATTGAGAGTGCAGGCCTTGTGAAATCCATCCGTAAGGACAAGAGAAACTCACTCCCAGGAATGGTTACCCCAAGGAAACGGTAAAGAGATCTTGAGCCCTACATCTGTACATCTTCTTCCATGAATGCACGCTACTGTATCACCTTGCCAGGGCACTGGTGAGAGACAAAACGGACTTGGCCAAGGCTAGAGGAAAATGAGACACAAAGAACCCAATTCAAGCCAAGCAAGTGGGCAGTGGGCACATTCGTAGAATTTTAACAGGCTCCCAACATTTGCATTTATTCTTTGTTTATGTTTGTGCTTTGATGGAAATATTGAAGTGCTATTACAAGTCCTCTTTGTATATTGAAATACTATGATTTCAGATGAAATTGCAGTGTTTTACTTACGAAAATTTATTAAAGTTCTCCCAAATATTTTCAAAAAGTAGCTTCAGAAGAAACTAAGGAACGATGGGAAACTCTTCATAGAACAAATAAATATGTCATTTCGTTTTTACAGCTCTACATGTGGGAAAATACAGTTCTATTACTTCCTTCCATGAAACTGGCCTGCCATGTGAGCAAACAAGCCACAAGCAGGTTGATAGATACTCAGTTATACTTTATAGCCATTCATGTCCCGCCATCCCGGCAGGTGTTACGTTTACCCTTCACCTGCCTGTCCCCCAAGAAAACGATGCTTCCATGCAGCTTTTTAAAATGCCAAGTCTGAACCTGTCCCCCAAGAAAACGATGCTTCCATGCAGCTTTTTAAAATGCCAAGTCTGAAATCATTCTCTTTGTTGTACCATAGAGCCTAGATATGTAGTCATCCTTTTTGGCATGAAATTCATGGTCTCGGAAGATGGCAGGAAAATGTGGCAAGAGCCAGAGGTTCAGAAAATTGGGTGACCTATAACTGTTAAGAGAATAAAGCCAAAGAATGAAGCAGATGGGAAGGCCAGGACTGATAGTCTGTAGAGAACGGCACAGCTCACTGCCTGCTATTCTCACCAGACTTGCAGGCATCTAGTTCTATCCCGGGACTTGTCTGCCTGTATCAGCTTTGACCTTTATGCATAGAGCTATCTGGATGTCCCAGTTGCCAAGGATATACGTAAGGTCCATGCTGAGGGGAGCATTCTCTGGGTTCAAAGACTGGTTTTCCAGAGACTTGGTCAGTGACAGTGCTTCATTTCACATGTTTGCTGCTTTGCACTGGACATTCTTCAAGTACTCCCATGACCCCTGCTATGGGTTAGCCACGGAGTTCTCTTACCTGTTTGCTTTCTCTGCACCTGTGCATCATCTTACATTTGTGGATGTCAACACTCTTGAGAGGATGAGAGCAGGAATAAGTCTGAGTGGGACCTAGGTCTTCAATGGGCCTCATTTTGTGAAATCACAGCACTGATTCTATGATCTATACCAGTGATGTATAGGAGAACACAATCCACCAGGTGTGGTGGCGCACACCTGTAATCTCAGTACTCAAGAGACTGAGGCAGGAGTATCACTGTGAGTTCAAGACCAGCCTGGGCTACAAAGTGAGCTCAAGGCCAGCCTAAACTGAATAGTGAGACCCTGTCTCAAAAAGACGGAAAAAAAAAAAAAGAAAGAAATACACGATCAAGTTGTATTCGCCAGTGAATTTGTAAGAAGCAACATCAGTTATTTGAAATAGTGGAAAATGCTCATGTAATAGTGAAAATATAGAAAGAATGCACATCAAATTTTGTTTGAATACTGACAAGGTTGTGGAGGATTTCTCTTTATTATGAAGGGAACTCTAATTTGCAAGTTTCCTCCATTTATGAGAATAATTCTCCAAGGAAACGATTTCTATAATAGCAAGTCATTACCATCTTGCTAATCACTCATCAATATTGAAAATGACTGATATTTTGCTGTTTCATTTGTTTATCTACCACACTGAATATGGGATTTCATGGTGGATTTAACTTTTATTTATTATATTACTAAAGTAAATATATTTTTGCTAGTTGATCCTTTACACTTCATTCAGATTTTGTTGTGCATCATTTCTCCTCTTTTACTTTTTCCCACAGAAGTGTTAAGAGTCAGTTATTCTTTTGAGAGAGGTCTCAGTGTATGTACTAAGGATATTGGCCTTTTGTTGTACGACTACTACTGGAAGTGTTGGAACTTGTGTATGTTAATAATGCACTGAGGGCTGGATATATAGCTCAGTGGTGTAAGCGCTTGCCTGGTAAGTTCAAGGTCTTGAGTTCAATCTCCGGTACTGCAAAAAGAAAAAAAAAAAAATAGTGCACTGAACATATTGTTATCTAAACCATGATGTTTTGGAGTTATGTTCCCCACATTAATCAGGTGGCCGCTGTCAGCGGGTACATTTTCACATAGATTGGCATTATTTTTAGTGCTCCTATTCCAGAGTTTTAGTTTTTATGCTATTTTTATTACATGGTAACTAATCAGCATTAAAACAGGCTTCCAAGCAATTTTGCTAGTATAAGAATGACCTCTACTTTAAAGTTTAAAGGACTTGTTGGAAAGTTATTCTGCCCCTGGAATCTCTGCAAAAGGGTAGCTATGCCCTGTGTGAAGTAACTTCAGTAGCTTAGGACACTGCAGGGGTGCTGCAGAATGTATGGGAAATATAGTCTCAGTCATGTTTAGAAAATATTTTATCACAGGTAACATTAATTTCTGCTCTTACTTCATGTGAGGCTGGTCCTCTTTGTGTGTATCTGTGTGTGTGTGTGTGTGTGTGTGTGTGTGTGTGTGTGTGTGTGACTTCCTAGGGACGATTAAGGCTGAGATACAAACCCTTTCTCATCATCTCTTTTTACAGGTACATTTTAATCAAATTTTGCCCTGAAGGTGGTCACCATTTTGCTTATCTTGACTTTGGAAATATTCTCCTAACTTGTTCTGGTACTTTCACTCATGAGACATTGCTTTAAGTTCTCCACAAGTATCCAGAATGATTATCACCTATGGGATCCTCTTCTTCTAAGCTATCTCTGTAAAGTTTTCTCACATTCGAAATAAAATTCACTTAACAAGATTATGGATGATGTTAACATTCAACACCCATTGTCTTATATACTTCTGTAGATATACTCTCTTTCTTGCTACCCCTGAAATCACCCTGATCCATTTCTACCTCTGGCTATTTCTTCCTTCTACAGTGTTTTTTCTTATAGAATCTTCTTGTATGATTCATTCTATCATTTCAGCTCAAATATGAAACTTGTTGGAGAGTTTTAAAGGAAGTTATTAATGTATTTTACTTCTTTTATTCACAAGACTTCTTGTTACTTATCAATGCTTACATAATATGTAATTAATAACACATACTGGTTTATTTCTCCCTCTGATATTTACTGTGTTCACCCCAGCTACTAAAATATTTATTAAATTAATAAATTTGTAATGTATAAAAGTATAATGTATCTATAAAATGATGAAACTAAATTTTATATGGAATTTTTCTGTTTTATAATGTTGAGTTTAAGATCTCACTGGTGAGCTAATAACATAACAGTGGAGTGAGCAGGAAGTATGAATATTCTACATGTACAGTTACTTTTGTTTTCTAAAATTCAGCCACTTACATGTAATATAGTAATAAATTATATAATAACATATATTACATATAATAATAAGATTAAATATAGTCATCACATTAAAAAATTAAAAATTTGCAAATATCTACTTGATATGACCACTAAGATAATTTTCAGCAAATAATTCTTTCATTCGTCATGTGCGGAAACTTGCTTAGTTCAATGTTCTGAATATTACCCATATATCTGACAAAGAACTTTATTGATCATACAATTATACTCCAGCTGTTGCTTTTCTTTAAAAACAGCCCCGCCTCTCCTTTTCTTACTGCTACAAGCTATGTGGGTCAATTAATTTCCCAGCAACAAACTGTGATCTAACACTTGACACTGGGCTTCTGAGGCTACTCAGATCCTTGCTTGAGCTAACTCTTTATCGTTGGCTTTTTCAGTTCATTAAATAGAAATTGATTTTCTGGATATTTAGGTAATGGAAAAATGGCCAAGTTTTCTGACAGTTTACCATTTATCTTTATATATGATTGTGAGATGTTGTGGATAAAATATTGAAGGAACCACCTCTCTTTTTCTCTTTACAAACACACACATAGACCGGTTCTGTTTTTTAACCAGATAATGAATGCTGTGACTATTCTTTTCTTTGAATTCTGTCTGCTCTAAACTCTCTATTTGACTGCCTTTATTATTCATTTGATACATAATGGTCTTGTGTTAAATATATTTCTCATGTATCATTTTAACTAGATAGTTAGTTCCTTAAGGGCAGAAGCCATGCTTTATTCTTCTTAATTGGTATCCCATATGCCCAGTACAATGTTTACAGCATTGTCTAACATGTGCTATGTAGTAAATTATTAAAATATTGTGTGTCCTCATTGATCTGCTGTAACTGTTACTAATATGTTATTATGAACACTATTAAGTACTTATTTTAAAATATTTCTTATTCACCAGGATTGTACAAAATCTCTTTAATAATTTCTTATGTGAATCTGACAGTGACGTGCCTCTGGATTGTTTTACAGTTGAAGAGACGGTCTCAGAGAGACCAGCGTTGATCACAGCCTGCTCTTCTTGGTTAAGCTCTGCCTTGAATGCAAAGAGCTAATTAGCTTCACTGAACTAAACATTCAGGCCATTTCCTGGGCACTTGAACCCTGTGTCACAGACAGGGAGAGGGCGAGAGAGATGAGAACTGTGACACAATGTGTTTATTCATGGTGATCGCAAACTGTTTCTATCTCCCCTCATTTTCCTGGTCTTTCACAGGAAAGAGAAAAGTACGTTTTTCTCTGAGGAGGAATAACAGGTCAAGATACAAATAGTAGTATGAGAATGAACATTTATAAAAGCCGATTTGAAGATGCAGCATTTTCTCCAAGCCCTGAGTGATCAAATAGTAAGAAGCTAGTGTATGGTAGGCAGATTAAAACTGCTTGACAATCACTCTAATTAGAGCTGTAGTCTTTTTGTCTTGTTCATGGCAACCTCAGACATAAAACAAGTCGATTTCTTGATATCAGTAAACACATTTAGAATGTTCCTTTTATTGTTGAATGTGGTGCAATCTCTTTGCATCTTTCCAGTGGTGTTTTTCCTACCCCAGGGGAAAATCACTTTGAAAAATACAGCAAATTATTTTGTATACTACATCCAAGGCTACTGAACCAGAAGAATAAGGACATACTGCTTGTGAGTTCAGCCGGATCAATAGCTCAGCCCTGGGATTTGCTTGTCTGCTGGATATTGAATGAAAAGCACTAAGCTGCCGGGTTGTACCATGGATATTGAAGATGCCTCTACAGCCAAGAGACATTTTTCATAAGACAGAAAGTAACTTACCTGTGAAAATGTTGGTATATATGAGCACACATCACACAAAGACTATGAAATGTGCCAAATAGTTTTCCTCCCTTACAGTTCTATTATTCAAGGAAAGAGCACACACACACACACACACACACACACACACACACGCACACATGCACAGATGCGCACACACACAGCCTTATATAAATATATAACATATACATTTGTAGAGTACCCCAGAGTACTCCCCAAAGTAATTTGTAAGAGTGGTCAAATCCACTCTTACATCTATCTGAATGAAATATATTTTTGGCTTCCTTTTTTTGTTTGCTAGCAAGTGTTACACAGCAGGTGATATGGCTCAGGGTCCAGTTTTCTGCATCTCTTCCTTGTCCACACCATCACCACTGCAGGGTTCTCTGATCATATAACATGTGCACAGCATGGAAAAGTCATCACGCTAGAGTCTGAGAAGGGATCTTTCTTGTCTTCTTTTCTGCCCCTCCAAGATTTTCTTCCCTGAGCATCCAAACAAGTCCCATTATCATAGCATAGGACAGGCAAACAGACCTCTTCCATAGGAAGGGCAACTACTTCTCCAGAAGATGTCAGGTACAGGCTTTGTGCTTAGCTTGGCAACTCTGTGGTTCTGAACATAAAACATTTTCCAAAATGGTATTTAGAAACTACCCAAAAGAAAAGGTGATACAAACCAATTAAAAAGGAAAAAAATAAAAACTGCTGAAAAGTTGATACTCACAGTTGGCTGAACTCATGGTTCTTTGCCTCTCTCGCCCATGCTCAGCACAGAAGCTTGTAGTCCAGAATGACAGGAGAAGTGGAAGCCCTCAACGTCTCCTTCAAGAGCAGCTGCAGTCTTCAGGATCCAGCAGCACTGTCCTGGCACAGGGCCCAGTAACTACCGGCAAGAGAAGGAAAGTTACCACTTGAAACTCGTTTTCACTCCAAAGTGGTCCTTGCCTTTGTTGTTTTCCTGACTCCAGCTTTGGCTCCAAGCAGTGGTGCAGTGACTTTCCCGACAGACTCAATTAAAACATATACAGATGATTGGTCAGGGAATGCCTTCCACTGCAGGGGAAGGGAAACTTCTGCTTGGATCCGACAAACTGCCTGTGTGTCAGGCTCAGAACTATAGTCTCAGCACCCACTCAGGAATGAACAGGGATTTTCTTTTCTTCTCTTCTCCTCCCTCTCTCTCTGCCTGCCTCCCTTTCTGCATTGCTTATTCTCTCTCCATGGGAAGCAGTACTATTTAAGAAGTTAGTAGTGAAAAGTAGCCACCTGAGAAGGTAATTTGGAGATACAGAACTGTAAATCTATCTACCCAAACTGTACTTTCAAGTAGGAACATACTTGTGTGCCCTCCCTGCAGCTTAGCCAAGGGTTAATGTAGCACAGTTTCTGGGAAGGCAAAGAAACGAGAGAGGAAAGGGGAGAGACAGGAAGAACAGAAGAAGAATTAAGATGTATTACATGCATGCATCAGCCCCTCATGATGTGCGTAATCAGTACACACTGTAAATTTATGCTCACAAAATTAAATTTTCAAAGAAAAGCATCAAACATCTAAATTTTCCTACACATTGTTAAGTTATATGATGTTACCTACACCATGTCATGTCTCCAAGCTTCCTCATTAAATCATCAGAGTTGGTATTTATGCCAGAAAATGGGCATAAGGATTAAATGAGATACTGTAAATAAATAGTTAAATTTGTCACCAGGTGATATTTTATGCCCTTAGCGAATGGTACATAGCTAGTATTTCTTGATGATCCGACTTTTTTCTTTTCCCACTAATAAAAACTTAAGTAGACTGTCAAAAACTGTTTTGCTCATGGCAAGGGGACGTTGATCTGTGTAGTATGGGTATTTGTAAGGGTTTCTCCTTACAGTTACGCTTGAGTTCAACTTTTGCATGCTTGTTTTAAATCATGTAATCTATCTTGATAAGGACAGAAGATAGGTGCAAAGAGAAAAACCAGAATTGAAATGGGAATAAAAAATTGAAAGACTTTGTAGGAGAAGGGAAGGACTATGGTTAATAGAAAACGTTCCTTTATGAAAGAGCCATTTTCATGTCAAAGCATATGGTATACAGGAGAAAAACAAGGTCCCACATAGCTTCAAATTTTGCCTCTGGCTTGGTCTACGACTATAGGTAAGTCATGCAATTTGTCTGAATTTCCTTCTTTAAAACTCACATTAGGAATATTAGAGTAAAAACTACTTTGAAGAATGTTGGAAACATGAAGCAAGGATAATCTGTCTAGATTGCAAGGCTTTATATCCTCTTTTGAAATAATATCCTCTTACTGACTTAGGTCACTTTATAGTAAGGAATAGTTGATAATTAATTGTTTGATCAATTTTGCATGTCTGTATCTGTGTTCCTGAATATACACTTCGAAGTTATCAATATGTAATGCAACAACCATTGTTGATTCCCTGTCACCTTGTCTGTAAATCAGTTTTGATTGTACTGTTCTTATGCTACTTTGTGTCTGTTTGTTAATATGTTTTTGTTCTTTTACTGTTAAAATAATAAAAAAAAGAAATAATATCCCCAAACACCCTCATAACCATCTCAGTCAGTCACTCTTCAATGGAAAATAGATACATGTCAACAAAATAAACAAACAACTAAAGATAATATGTTGAGCACAATTAATTCTAAAATAAGCTCTAAGTAAATTAATTCTGAAATATTAAATATAATTTTAATATTCTGTGTTCTATGTGGTAAGTTCTTCAAACGAAAAGAAGTGTATGATTAATGCCACATCTGAGGGTACAGTATTCCAGTCCCTAGCAGTCAGGGAATTATGATTCTATAAATGAAATGTAAAGTCATCAAAGACACTGGAAGCAGCATCCCCTTCAAGCGTACGTGGTGGGTGAGCCTGGAGCTGACCGGTTTTATTGTGAAGTGAGATTGAGACAGTAAGGAACATCCAGCTCATCAATACTACATAACATTGTCTCTTTAAGTGGACATCAAAGAGTGCTGAGCTCAAGTATGACTGAGCCCAGTAAATATTCCATAAAGTCAAGCATTCTCATCATGCTTTAAACTATCTGAGAGAAAAATGCTATAAATAATAAACTATTTGAAATGGAAGGCCTTGCCAATGTCCACCTCAGGCCATCCCTTAAAGCATCAGAAACAAGAGTGTTACAAAAACAATTTATTGTTTTGTTTTATAGATGGCACAGCAATTTTTAAAATGTAAAACTATAGAAAATAACCATTAGCATTCTAGTGATCACTTAAGTTACCTGTTGGCTTTGTAAGTACAAAAAGTTTTCATAAAACTGCTGATATGAGTATAGGTTTTAGGCTAGAAATAGGATTATATTTGATTGCAAAAATCCTGCTTTAGTTAAATAAAAACTTATTTAACAATAAGGTGAAGTATGGGACAACTTTTTCTGCTTACTATTCCAAGTCTTTTTAATTAAATTTCTCTTTCTAATAGGATAGTTTAAGATGACCAGAAAAGTGTCATGGAAAAATATTTTCCATATTAACAGAACACAAATTAATTTTACAGAAATCATTTTTAAGCAACTAAAGCAAATATTGTAGCTTAGTTTTAAAGTGGCATCATCGAGTGGCAATTAGAAAAGTTTGTTTAGACCAAATGACGTTTAAAATCAGTAATGGAGATCTGAAAATGTCATAAGTATTCTATAATATAAAATGACTGCCTTCTCCTAGTTCTTTTTTAGCCATATTGGTAATTTAGCAGAAAAGTAGTGAATATAATATTTACAAATATGACCCAAGCATGCATGGATGAGAGGCACCATAGTACAATTAGTTTGGTTTTCACATTATTGTTTCAATATTTGACTTTCTTCATATATGTTGGAACTATATCTTTCCCTGATATTATTCAGGACTCCTGATTTATATACTATGTAAATCAGGGCAGACACTCATGTAACCAGTGAATTCATGGAAGAGTTGGTTATTTGGCTTCCTTAGATCCAGATTCTCAAGCCTTCAGGACTCGAGCTCTCCCTTGCTGTGCTCTGTCCGTGCAAAGCAGCCTCCTTCCTGTCTATGCAGAGAGACACCCTCCTGTGGCCAAGGCACATACTCATTAGTGATTCCAGGCATTCATCATTGCAACACAATATGGTGCAGAGAGAGCGTCTGCCTCTTAACACCTACAGTTCAGTCTGTTGGGCTCTTTCTCTTCCTCCACCACAGTCCAGCCAGATTTAATCAGAAGCAGTAAACCCTAGGCCACGCATGGTGTGTAATGTATGTGAGTGTCCCTGTGTTTCTAGCATGGCACTCATGAGTTATTTTCTTTGTTCTCTGGCTCAAATGAGGCATGCCAATTGAGAAAGTTGTCAACAATGTAAATCCCAGGCCAAGGTCAGAGTAGTGACCAAAACTGAGTGTTTAGAAAATTTGGGATATCTAACAAACAATAGGAGATTTGATAGAAAAATATGTTGTATTTTTAATTTAAAAACATAGTAGTAAAAGACATATTGCCACTAATTTCCCCCAGAATACTCTTCTTTGCTTCAAATACACTTATCTCACCATGCTTGTCACTTTCTGAAGCAGTTCCAGAAGTCCTCTTTCATGAGTGTCCCTACTTCTGCTGTCTTGGCTGCCTCAATGCCCTGAACTCAATCAAAACATTTCCACTTCATGGTCTTTTTTACTTTGGCGAAGAGCCAGGAGTCACATGTTGCCAGGTCTATTGAATAAGGTGGATAAGGACAAGCTGTAATGTTTTTATGATCCAGGCTTCTCCCTGGATGGCACTGGGCAGTAGCATTCACCTTTTGTATCATGTCTCTAAAGACACACACAAAGGGGCAAGAACAATGGCATGAAGTGTAAGAAATGAGAGACTATATTTTGAGGGGGATCCATGGCTATGTATCTTTCGCTACGATAAAATGTTTTACTGCAATACATTTTTAAAATTTACACATGCACCCTGTTTTTCTGTTGTTCTTTGCGTATCATCTAGGCTTAGATGGGGACATCACAGAAAACATAACCTGTGTGGCTTGAGGAACACTGCTATGGTCATTTCCCTGGTGAAGGGTCCCCTACTAACATCTCAGCTTCCTCCTCACCCTACCCCCAAGGCAGTGAGGTGAAGCTGTTGTCACCCCACCTTCTGTGGCCCTGAGGGAGCAGGGCTATGCTGAGACAAATCTGTCTGGTTTCCCAGGTCCTCTTCTTGAGCTCTTCATTGAGATGCCACAAAAAGTGGGGGAACATTTCGAGGTGAAAAGAAATAATACTCTTGGGTTGCTGGAGTAACATTCATTCTCTGCCACTAAGCGTCCCTTGGTGCCACTGTCAGAGTTGTAATAAGGCTCGTTTGTCAGATCCAATGTGGCATTTCTTATGTTTCTGTATAAGGCTTCTTAGATTATGATCCTTAGACAATAATCATTGTCAGCGTGATCTTCTTGGAAAACAAAGGGAACACGAGCATCTGGGTCCCCAAATCTGAACTGTTCCTTTTGCTCTGAGACGTGAGCACTTGCTGATGTCCTGATGTCCTCAGTGTCCTTTCAGGGTTACCCTGGGTAATGAGGTCCTTTCGGGGTATATCCTGAGCGACTTTCTTTCTGCCACAAGGGAGACACAGTGTTCATTCTGCTTCTAGGGCTGTTTGGTGGCCTTTGCTTTTCCTCACATGTGTGTATATGTGGCAAAGTTTTACTCATAAAGCTATTACCCCTTTAATTTTATTCTAAAGGTTACAGGGCCCATTAGGTGAGAACTGTGAGGATTTTTGCCAAGTCCTCAGTGAAAGGCAATCACGGCTGTTCAGTTGCCTTCTCTGGACTTGCATATATTTTAACACATAGGCTGCTGTAGCCCAAGGTATGTTGTTTTACATTGCTCTTTCATGCTATGCTAAAAATCCAAATTTTAAAAATAAGGATATCATTGGAGAGGTTTTCACATGTCAGATAGTACGTAGCAATTTCTAGCTTGCTTTATTCCAAATAGCCACCTTTAAACAGGGAAATTACCTTAACCAGTCTGTGCAGGCCAAGTAGAGCTGGCAATATGAACCTAATAATAGACACCTTCATATATAATAGAACCTTTTTGTGTGTGAAATATCTAGCTAATTTACACTACACCTTTTGTGTGGTTATTTAATTATTCAGATAATTACCTTAATTTGCCAATGGAAATACAGCCACCTCAATGGAGTTAGGTTGGGATTATAGCCCAGTGCTTTTGATTTTGCCTTATTACTTTCCTCAGAACATTAGTTTCCTCAGTCTTCTGTTGTTCTCTCTACACTTTTCGTCCAGGCTAATTTATTTTTATAGCCCCCAAATTGTAATTCTGTGTGAATAAAGTCTAAACTCTGGATAACTTCAGTTCTGTCTTCTCAGACATCAACTTCCACCGTTCCTGGCATCTACTGAGCATTTCCATGTAAGTGACACATCACAGTCTCCACCACACCGTCCCTGGAATCCAGTTGGTAATGAAAATCACACAGCATTTATAACCCTTGACCTTGTAGCCTGCCTGCCCTCTCTGTGGTGCCAAGCTTCACTTTTCCTACCAGCTTACAACCTCTTTCTCTTCCATTCTTTTACATGAAATTCTTCAAAATATTCTTCTTGCTTACAGATTCCAAGCCATCTTCCTTTGCCTGTTGAATCCAGGCTTTTGGCTCCACCCCTCCTTGGAAATAGTCTTATTGCTGACAAACAACGTATTAATTTCAGTGCGTAAATCCCGCCTCTCATTCTACCTCAACTAGTATCACCATTTTCCTATACTTTTTTTTTCCCCTCAGAATGTCACAGCTCATTTCAGGCTAGTCCTGCCTTGCTCATCTTCTCTGCTACCTGATTGTCTGGTGTCTCCAGGTTAAAAAGCCTGAGGGCTCAGTGCTTACACATCTCTTTCAGACTGAAGTTTGTGGATACTGTTTCTCCGGTATTGTATCTCTGACCCAAAATTCCCTTTAAACCCATATATCTTTGTTTGGATGTTCAATGGGCATCTCAAACTTTCTAAGTCTGAAATTGACTGTCTGAACGTTCCTCTATAATTCTATACTTTCCAGTATTTTCCATTTCCCCACATGCATTCTTATAAGTGCTCTGGCCAAACACTTAGCAATAATTGGTTCCTCTCTTTTCTCTCATCACCCAAATCTAAATCCTGTTACCTCTACATACACAGGCAGGGCCAGCTGCATGATTTATGGGACCTTGTGCAAAATTTAAATCCTGGAGCATTTGTTTTTAATAAATATTAAAAATTTCAAGATCGGGACTAAAGAACATGGCACCAGGGACAGAATCATGTACAATGAGTTAAGACATTCTCCATCTAAGACTGTTCACAACACACTGATTCCCACTACAGACCGGACTTTTCATTTTCTCTGAAGAATATCATAAGATGAAAATGCACTGAAGGAAATGCACCTAATGTACTGTATTCACTTTCCTGTTGTGGGAACAAATTCCGTGACATCCACAGCTTATGGGAGGAAAGGTTTGCTCATAGCTCACAGTTTCAGAAGGTTCATTTACTGGTCAGAGGAGCTCTAGGTGGGAACATCATGGTGGAAGCGTGAGGTGGAGCAGACCTGTTCACTCCACAGAGGTCAGAAGGAAGAGCAGAAGTAGGCGACAAGAGGAAGGGGTGGAGGCCCATACACAGAACCCAAGATCACATCTCCATGACCCATGACATACCCAGAAGTGTGCTTCGTTAATTTCCTGAGTGGCTCCCAAGCCAATCAAATTGACACAATTAAGGTTAAGCAACACACTTCCCTAACGTCATAGTTCAGCGACATGATCCTGTGCATTTCACTGGTTGTTGAGCAGGATCCTGTGGCCATCTTGTATCAGTAGCTCCCTGCTGCAGTCCCTACCTGGCTTCATGAAAGCGTATTACACTGTGTTTCACTAGCCTGGGAAAAGACACAAATTCAAAATCTGAAGTCTGGTTTCTACTGAATACAAATTGCTTTCTCACTATCTTAGTAAAAAAATTCTAAGTTGCACCTCCTTAAGTCAGGGACAATTTGTAGATCTCATCTCATTTCCTCTACTCTTATGAGATCAAAAGCTACCATCAGTTCTTCTTAAACTATTTAAATGGTTCCTTTCAGGTGTTCTCATTCACCTTTTAGCTGTCTAAATACCTTCTCAACTAAATAGTCTAAACCACTTACTGAAAGATAAATTAGATCTCATCATTCCTGACTCTAGCTTCATTCTACTCACAGTAAAGCCTTTATTTCTCTTTAAATTTTAAATTAGTGCATCTTCATGTCATACTAAGAAAACTGCAGTATCCTCCAGACCCTGCTACACCACTGTTTCTTGATTTTGTTCTCCCTGCAGACCTTCACAAGGCCAATTTCATAAACACTGTTTTCTTCCCTTCAAAACACAAAATCCTTATGCTGTTTCAAGTAAAACTTCTTCTGGGTTTTAAAATGTTCTACAGCTACACACACAGACACAGACACAGACACACACACACACACACACACACACACACACACACATCTTTGCTCTTCCCCCAACTATTCTTTAATTCTTCTATGTCTTACAGATTCTCTCTGCATTCTAACACTGGTTGAAGTTAGTCTTTTTATCCATTCTAACACAAAGATCTCTCTGGAATTGGCCGCAGACCGTTTCACTTAATAAGCATGTTTTGAGGGGTGTATGTATCTTTTCTACTTGAATATCTATTGGAAAAAAGTGCTCGACACACATTTATTTATTGACTCATTGTAGACACGATCTTAAGTCAGTAATAGTTACTGATTATTTGGAAGAAATCCTATGTGTCATCAAGAAAGCAGTAAATATTAACCCAAAGGTGATATTTACCATTCCTGTGTGGAATGGTAAGAGAGGACATTCAAGGCAGACAGAATAAAGAGAGTTCTCATTTATGGGGTACCTGTCAAACACTCTTCTCTGGGTTTTTCACAGGTTAACTCTTTTAATCTTCATGTAACCCTCTGAACTAGACATTGTTAATATTCCCATTTTAGTTAAGAGTAGCCTGAAGTTCTGAAGAATTTCAGCAAGGCACAAAGCCAGGTAGTGTAAGTCTGGGTTTCTAATATAAGTAGTCTGAAAGCTGAGCCCATGCACTGAGCTGAACTACCTCAGAGTCTGCATTTGTTTACTATAAAATTTAAGGTCTGGGGTCATGATCATAATCTCAGCACAAATTTCTCTACATGCTTTGAGAAATGCAAAGAATACATTTCCCTTTATGCTATGTCAGAGAACCATAGAGGCTTTGTTTCTGTCAGATATCAGGTAGGAAAATAGCTGAATATTCACCCATTTTCTCAGTTATTCCTTCTTTGCAAACAGCCCTTGGCAGCCCATGGGGCCACATGGTGAGTGCATAGTGCTGTCACTGTTGGGACAAGAATTTCAAGGATCTGCCAATCTTACAAATTAGTTTCAGAAAGACTTGTTTTCAATAGTTGAGTTTAAAAACATTCTAAATTACATTTACTACAGTTTGTTGAAAGCTTGTTTTCTGGCCTATCTTTCTGAGTTGCAGCTTAATTTTTTACTGTCTCATTTTAATTTCTGTCTTTTTTCTAAATTTCATCCTCTCATTCATTATTCTTTGTCTCCTCTGCGTTTCTGGCTTTTCTTCCTGCAGCTGGGCTTTGGTTAGAAGGGGTGGACGCAGCTGCCCAAGCATTCGCACATTCTTCACTGATATGATTTTCTTGAGGTAAAACATCATTTAAAAAGTATTACTCAACAATTAAATCTCTCTGTCCTCTTCAAATTCTGCATCTGAATGTCTGCCAATAAGACCCTTTGCAGTTGTTTGTATTGGTTCAGATCCTTTCCTGTTGTGCATTATTTTATTTGTTCTGTGCTTGTTTGCCTTTTATGTTAATATTTTGTTATCATTCTAATTTCCTGTTTCTGTCTAATCTCCAACAGCGACTTGGTTCAACTGGGTTTTTCTCTTTCTCCCATCCTTTCCTTCTCTTGCCTTGCCTTCCCTTCTCTTTTTTCTTTTGTGTGCATGGGGATTCACTGACTACATTCCACTTCCAGTTGTGACTGCTTTTAAAACTACATCTTACTTTATTTTGATAGCCCAAGTGTTGAGAAAGTTTAAAGGCAATATCATAGCTAAGAGTAGGACTCTTGCTTAACCTTTGAAAATTCTAGCTTGGCCACTGTGCTCTGGTTTTGAAGAATGGGAAGTTTGGGTTGGTATCACTAGGAAGGACATAAAATTGACCCTATGAGAGAGAGATTTGTAGTAAAAGCCTAATACTATCTCATCTTGAATGGTTTTTAAGTTTTTTATTGGTATTAGTCTATGTTTGCAGTACATAATGATTGCATCATCATGTGGAGTTGGTGCCTGTGCATAACACACCTTCCTTCATGTCATGTCTACCTCTTTATCCCTCCCTCCTCTCTCCATTCCCTTCCCAACTGTAAAAGATCTATTTCCCTGTTTCTTGTTCTCTACTTTTATTTTGCTCTTTAATTCATTTACATTTTGGGGTTCTCATATAGGAGAAATCATATAGTATTTTATGGAAGTGACTTTTAGTCTTCTAAGCATTACTCCATACTTTGCGTAGAGCAGAACATTAGTTGACTTTTTAATAGAACTATTAGATATTTAAACATCAGGTTCTTGTTCATTAATGGTATTTATTTATTGTGCTTACTTATCTTCAGATAAACAAGAGTGGCACAGGATACCTGAATCAAATGGTTTTCTTTAACGTTTACAGAAGAGAAGGCAGACAAACAGGCTGTGGTGGTATTTAACAACAGTCAGAATGGAAGCCAGCCTTAGAGGAGTTGGGTGTTGGAGACCTTTATCACACTGGTGCTCAGCAACCTGATTGCTGAACTATTAGGAGGCTGGGTTCTCAGCAGAGAAGTAGGGCTGCACTTGGAGAACCTGAGGTAATGTGAAATTACTTAATTATTTTAGTACTTTCAAAAGGGACTACTTGTCATTTTCTGAGCAGAGTATGCTCATCGTTGATTTATTTTCCATTAAAAGGCAGTTAGCCCTCACAATTGTATGGTATGGCTTGTGGTCCTTTAGTGATGTTAGGATGGAATGGGATTTTTTCATAGTGAAAAGTCTGTTAGATCTTTATTAGTTGAGCTTTTCAAGTCCATAGGAATTGAAGGCTCTTACGATCTATAAAACGCTATTTAAAAAAAAATATTTCAAATGCACAAACTCTGGTGGTTGAATATTCACTATAAAAATTATTAGCTCAAATTTTTGGAAGTTCCTTACTAACTTTATTTTCTACTTTTCCTCCTTATTGGTAAAAAAGATGAATTGAACCAGATGTGTCTGTTCCTTCATGATCTAACATACTTTAAATCCATTTAAATAGCAACAAGAAGGCTTCTTTTACCTGGTATTTAGTAAGAAAATTGAGCAATGATAAAGTTATCTTTTAGAACATATAGGAAATGACATGGTTTGACAAATTTGTTGGCATATAAACCATACTGGATGACGACTTAATCATTTCTTTCCACAGCTTTCCCAGACTGTTTTAAACTGCTTTACACTACCTAGCTAAAATATTGTTTCTGCTTTGACTTGTATGCAAAGGCAAATAATGACTATGTGAAATAAATGGCTTTGTCTCTATATATTCTGCATTCTATTACATTCAAAAGTATCACCAAAGTCTTTCTGTAATGAGAGTGCAATGACACCTCATTCTTCTCTCTACCCTATATAAAAGACATAATTTTCAATGTTTATTTCAAGCTAAGAATAGGTTGAACGTTGTCAAAGTTCATTGTTGAGATAATGTTTGTCATTTTCAGACTATGTTAACTTTCACCCAAACGCCACTTAAGTGGTAAGTCAGAGCTACTATAACTATGGAATAGAAATCATCCTTCTTCCCAGGTAAAAAATAGAAACAAGAAAAAGTAATTTGTGTGAAAATTCAAAAGTTCCTTTTCAATTAGTCTAAGACACGCATCAAAATTCTCTTAGCTTTTGCAATTTCCACAGGTATGTGAAGCATAGCAGAGATACTGCTCAGGTCATGTGGTCCTATAATTTTAGAGGTCGTAGTTTCAGTCCTTAATCATCACATTTTATGTTTTTTTCTTCACATTTTGTTAAAGCTTTTATGCAGAAGGTAAGTCATGATCTTTCACACCAAAGTAAATATATTCCCCTAAAGCTCAAGGCCAATAGCATTTCTATTTTAGTTATATCCATTATAATGTTGTAGATACTTTGGTCAAACACACTTCAAGGAAAGAAATAGCTCTGAGACCATGAGCATATTATCTATGGTTGAGGTCCAAGGTATTTTGATTGGCTTTGGGTATAAACTTTGCTGGTTTTGGTTCAACCACAGTACGTGTTTACTAAAGGCTACGAATTCTTGAGAGTGAACCTAAGAACCAGAGCTGGAAGCTAGAAAAAGAAAATGACACAGGAAAATCTCAGACGTGTAAGAAATAAGACATTTTCTATAAAAAATATAAACAAGAGAGCTTCTCCATCTAGTCCACCCTAGGCTGCCTCCCCACTTTACACCAAGGTTATAGGTTTTACAGTGACAAGAAAAGTCGGCTTGAGCTGGGTCCGAGGAACACAGCCAAGGACTTTCAGTTCTGCATACTCTCACTCCTCTTCTTAGCAACCCTGCCTAGCAACACTTCAGGCCCACCCCTTGAGTTGCCTAGAATAGCCAGTCGGGATAGATTGTGTACGTTCAACCTAGCCAATGGGGAAAAAGTTCAGTTGCTTCTCACATATTAAGACTAAAAACCAGCATATTTGCTTCCTCCCTTTAGGGGTGTTGTGCACTTTTCTGTGGAAGGGTACTTGCCTTGTTGAGATTTCTTGATGTCTTGAGTGCTTCATATCTGCACTGAAAAATTGAGTCTGGTGTGTCCTCCCAGCAGACAGATGATTCAACTAAAGAATATTAATCTGTTGTCCACTGACTCCTCAACTTGACATTAAGGAATGTTTTTCAGGGTCTACTAATTTCAATATGCAAGATTTTTGTGATATAAAAAAATGAAGTAAAACAAAAACTGACCTCAAGGAATTCAAACTTTGGGGATAAATCAAAGATATAAATTATTATAATACAGTCAGGTTTGTGAAACTAGAGAAATATAAAATACAGTGGTGAGAAAGACAACAAAAATTTATACAAGTTTTATTCATGCCAGGGATCTTTGCAAGCAAATTACATTTAGTCTTTATTTTAAAAAAGTATGAGATATGTACTATAATTCTTATTCACATTTTACAGATGGAAAGCTGAAATACAGAGGGCACTTGTATAATAATGATCAGCACATTTTGTTTCCTGTGAGAGGAATCACTCCTCATAGAATAGGGATTGACATCTCCCAGACAGGAGAGCTTAGCTCCCGAGTTAGTTACAGAGAATCTTTGTGCAGCACCTCTGATGCACCACCTTGCCAAATTAAGACCTGCAGAAATGTATCCAGAAAACCCAGAATATCACATGTGCAGTTAGGAAGGCCACAGCAGACACGACTCTGAGCACAATTTGTTGCCTGGTTACATGCATGTCACCATTAGTCATGTCACTGTTAGACTTTTAAAGATTGTTTCTTGAGAATACTTCAACAGGGGATACATTTTCCTACTTTCTTGCCTTAACAGATACCAGTACATCTAAGGAAGCATCTGGTCAGCATACAAGGTACCCAGAACTCAAACATGGAGAGACCCAGAGCCATGGGCTGGTGTCCAGGTCCCTGCAGTTGAGCAGCCAAGGCATCTGGGGATAGTTCCCCTTGCTGCCTGTCACTTTCTGACTTAAGAGCTGCCACAGAAAGCTACCCTACAAGTCACTAAAGGAAAAAAAGTAAGGAAAAGTAACATGTAGTACTTGTATTTGTAAAATTTCACCCAGTATTTATGAAAATAAACTAATTTTCCTAAGTTTTAAAATATTACCTGATCTATTTTTCACCTCAAATAACAAGAGAGAATTATTACGCCCAGTGTTTTGATGATGTGAGAAAATGACTCACATATTCTACCTGTATGAATGAAATAGCAACTTTTGCGGGAGGGATGTGCATGTATTCTTGACATCATAAGGCATAATAGATATGCCTAAAGGTAAGTGGATAATTGTTTGCTGTAGATATTCTACTGAACAATTATTGACTGAGATACTTGAAGGAAAGAATTGGAATTTTTTTTTCCTGATGCTACCGTATTGGCCTGGTAAATTGTATTGTCTATGAACAATGGGGCACTGCGCAGCCATTGAAAATCATGTCATACCAGATTATTTATTGAAATGTGAAAATGCTGATAATATAATTAATAGTGAATGGAGAAATTGGCTACTGATACATGCAGTGCACCATTTATATAAAGATGAGTATATAAATATACCCAAAATATAAAATTGCACTGCATAAATAAGCATTTGTTATTATATATAGCTATGCTGCAGAAAATTATATACTAACACTTTGTTAATGATGAAATTCACTGGAATTAAATTTTTTGCATTTAACACGTGTGGATAAAACATTTATCATATAAATTAGTACTAATATAAGTTAGTTCTAGATAGAGAATGAGAAATTAAGATACAATAAAAACTTCACTCTTTTTTCTTGAATTTAATTTCTATCATTACTGTAATTTGAAGTAAACCTAGGGCTTCTCATTCACACTTGATTTCTATTTTGCTACTACCAGTTATCTGTTTTTAGCCCTAAGGTCTTTACTAAGAGTTAAGATTTTTATTGTTGTTGTTTTTCTTTTTTAAATTGTACTTACCTGGTCTGTATTACTGCCATCAGTTTTACATGTAGGAAAAGGCCTTAGAGATCACAATTAATGAAGATAGTATTTCAGTCCTGGCGTTTTTTCCATTTAGGATTAGTGCAGATCAGAAACCTCACTATACGGCAATGCACAGCCTGAGAGGGGCTTGGTTGTAGCCATTGGTTTTAACTCCTAAAGTGTCTTCCAATATTTAGAAAGTCATTAGCTTTGCTTCAGATAAAATTTCATATATGAGGATTCTCTTGAAAAGGCACAAAATTTATGCAGTAAAACGTGAATCTTCCACCAGGATTTACTGGCTGGAGGTGAGCAGCTATTGTCCTTTATAAATAGGCATATGCATCTCATTTAACCACACTCACCACCACCTCTTAGTTTATCTCTTATCTTAATGTCTAAATTTAGGTAGTGTTGTTTTCTGTCCCTTTGTACATCTTCTCAATTTTAACCACATTTCATGAGCAAGATGAAGGAATTGATTAATGAATACCTTCTTTACCACATAAAGTAACATCATGGAGATGACAGTGTCTCTCTAATTTCAGAGTTTATTTCTGTGTTAACTTCCCTCAAAGATGAGAGGAGGTGGGGTAGCAAACAAACTAAGAAAGGCGTTTGTCCGAGCAACATATGTAAAACCAAGAAAATTGGTCATTGAAGATTGGTATCGAAAGATTCTGCTTTCTCTGCTTTATAGCTTTACCAATGCCCATACAAAATTATTTCATTTCTACCTGAACAGTCAATATTTGTTTGGTTTCCATTTTAAAATAACGCAGCATCTTTCCAACTGCCTCTAGAAATAGGAGCAGGAAAATAACGGGACATTAAGAGGAAACTAGCTTTGAAAATGGACAGCAATCAAAAAACAGAAATGAAGATAATTTGGGAATACACAAGGAGGCAACACTGCTCTGGCCTGTTAGGACATGAGGCATCAACCAATGTGCAATTAAAAAATGAAACCTGAGAGCAGGCCTTGCGGGGAAATAAAAGCCTACTACAGTACTCCTGAGAGTCAAGGCTCGTGCGGACAGAACCATCTGTCAGGAGGTTACAGAGAAGCACATTTCTGCAAGCGTTCTCCCCTGGGACCAGAGGAGGTGCCAAGGAACGGTGAGTGGCATCGGGAGGGCAGGCACCTCCAGTCTTCCACAGTGCTTCTCACAGAGAGGAAACCGCCAACCTGCTCTGCTCAGGGAAAAGGAAAAGAAGCCAGGGGCGTCTCTGTGTTCCTCTCGACCACGGAAGGGATGCTGCGTGGAAAAGTTTCTGTAAACAAATTCCTTTGAAGGTAAGTTAAACTTGTTGCACTGGCCTTTATAATTTTGCATAATTCAATGAAAAAAGCAGTTTATTGAATTTTTCCCATTAAAAGTGCCAGTAGGAAACAAATACTAAGCTTGAGTCAGACTGCAGAACATGATTGGGAAAAAACTACTGAAGAAAAGTAGGGCCATTTTTTAAAAAAGCTTAATCTTTAGAACTTGTGTGAGAATTCAAGACACAATTCAGATGATATACTAAGATGTTGTTTTCCCTTGTTTCTTCAAAGTAGATCTGGTTGTACAGTAATCATGATAAAATCATGAATATTTGCCTCTGGAGAATTAAGTTCACTCCATGCTGTGAAATAATTAAAAATCATACGGCCATGAAAGAGGAGTGAATAACAAGAGCACACATTTCACAAAGTTCCTAGAGTCATGTCAGGGGAAGGTACTTACTGATTCAAATAGATTTTAGCTCATACTATTTACTTACATTGTCTAGTGCAATAGTTGTATTTTTTACCAATAAAATCATTCATTTTCCTGTGGTGATTGATTTCAGACTTTAAAATGAAAAATTATTAGAAAGCAAACTAAAAGTATCACAAAATCATTTTTGACTACTAGGTGAATATTATGCATTCTTTCCTTTCAGAGTCTTTAAGGCAGCAAAGAGACAGTACTCATTATTAAAATGTAAGAAAATAAACACGCAGAAGGTATGACTCATACTAGCTTAGCAAATCATTTTCAAACTGTAATATTTATTAAAATTTGTTAATAGGAAATTAGTCTAAAGCATGCTTTTATTCAATTTTAATTTGCTTACTTTACTTGATAGATAAAATTGCGTACATTCATTAAGTACAAAATGATATTTTGAAATATATATCGTTGCAGAATAGTGAAATTTAGCTACTTAACCAATGCATCGATTCATCGTATTACAAATGTACAGTAGGTCTGTTGGTCTTACTCTTCCTCTTAATTGTAATTACATTTAGTCTTGATCAAAGTAGATATATCCTGTTTAACTCTGGTTACTTAGAGAAATGGGAATGAACAGACATTAAAATAAATTCTAAACAGGGGCAAAAAATAATCTTATGTGCTGGGAAAAGACTTAAGATCAGACAACACAGTCCAGTGCTAAGTCTGAAGGGTCACAAGTTTCTGCACACACCTTGGCATTCTTGCCATATCAGACTATTGTGGCTGTAATTGGACAGAAATTATTCTATGAATTTAAGTCAAGTTAGCCTGTGAATTCAATTAGAGCAGACAATTAATTTTAATAACCCAGGCTTTAGAATCTTGCTTCCTTCATCCCTTGCAAATGGACAGCTTTGCCTGAATTATCAGGGCATTGTTTAAATTCTACTTTCTATTTCATTATTTCCTGTTTTCTTCTATTGCTTATTCATTCTATCAGTGCTGAATGAATGATGTCTGCTTGGAGGGCACTGCTGGACAGCACCTGAGCGCATGCATGGAAATGATTCCTGCCCTCAGTGGGAGCACACTCCATTGTACCACATGGTCTCCCTTTAGCCTCAAAGTAATCTAGAGTGAAAATGTAAAGCTTATTTCATCACTATAAACTTAAGGCTGATGGAACTTAAAATGAGAATAGAAGGAAGCATCTGTGTTACCACTAAAATTCAAGACCTTTCAGTACATTAATTTTATTTATGCTTCTGTATTTCTGTTAAAGTTAATGGGAACTGAAATGAGGATTATTTCCTCTCCTCTAGGGTTCTCATTAAATCTGGTTTCTGGTTTCTTAAAAAAAGAACAGAACAGATTATTTTTTCATACAGAAAAGGCAAAAATATTTACCCTGCAATAAAAGGTGACTTAGGTTTGACTGCAGGTTTACAACTACTTTGCTTTGCCTCTGGTCAGTCTTTTCTCTGCATACATGAATTCATCTCAAAATATTGTCTATTTCAAACTGAAAAATTGATTGCTACTTTCTATATCGTTTGTTCCTAAGTCTGATCTGCCGTTATGTGCATCGCTAGTATCTTTGACAGTATTACAATGGCCCGCCCTGAACAAAAATGTTGTTAAAGTTCTTGAGTTTAGGAAGCCTCTCTGGGACCCTTACACATAAATAAAGACAATCTTGCTCTGATTAGTGGAACTGGAAATGCATTCTCTAAACGCATACGTAAGTGAACCCTACCTTTATATCCTTCTAAAATAACGAACTATTCCGTTCAGTAGTCCATATTTGGTAATATGGTATGTGTGAGGAAGAATTAACACAGAACAGGTTGCAGTCATAAAACTGCGTGGCTATTAGGACTAATGTATGCACGGCACTCATCTTATTGTGGTGATGATGGTGGCAGCAGTGATAATGACGAGCATCTGCAGAATTCGGGCCTTTCCAGACCTCACCGGATCCTTACCTGAGCCTCGACCTATGTGGAGCTTATTTACTGCATCCCTACGAGAGCCAGCCTTCTAATGAGCAAATCTGATGCGATTAATTTCCCAAAGTGGCCTTTATCACTTCTGCCTTCAAGGCTTTAGACCACAAAGCTCATCTCTTACCCTCCCTCCTCTTACTCACACCTATGAGTCTTGGCACACGTCTGTCCCTCCGCCTGGGACACCTATTCTTCTTCCCCACCTGGCTCATTCAAATTAAATCTTTCACAGTTGGCTCAAGCTGCCAAGAAGTCTCTTTAATCCCAGCTTCATCTACCTCTCTCCATGCCCAGGACTGTGTAGAGTCTACGTTGGCTCAAATTTTAGTCTGTCAGCTTGTCATTTCCCTTTTCGTTAAAGCTGTGAACTATTTGAAAACAGGGGCTAAATCTTTTCTTCATTAGCACAGAACATAGTACACTTTGTGCCACTTAGAAGGAGGTAGATAATAAATACTAGTAAAGGAAGCATGTTCTAGTCTAGGGAGCCTGCAGGAGGAAGTGATTCCTCTCCCCACACAGGCTGCGTTTGTATTCCAGTACCGAGGGCATGCGGGATGCCAACAGAAACACACAGATTCACAACAGAGAGGAGAGGGTGGCATAAGTATGCTGAGCTACTGCTGTGGTTTTTGTGTTTTATACACAGCAAGTATCCTTTTATCCTTTACGCTGCTACACTGGAATAGAAATCTGGCTATCATGCTGTTAATTTTAAAAATAAATTTTAAAATAATACATGAACAGTAAAGAATGATTTTTTTTTTTTTTTTGAGAGAGAGTCTTGCTATGCAGTTCAGGCTGTGCTTGAGCTCACTTTGGTAGCCCAAACTGGTCTAGACTCACAATCCTCTTGCTTCAGCCTCCCCAGCACTGGGATTATAGGCATGGCCACCACACCTGGATTTGTTGAATTTTTTTTATCAAACTTTTTTCCTTTATGTCACCAAGCTGGTGGTAAGAAACTTCAGGAGTTTCACTGATCAGTCTTGTAGAAGGGTTATTTAATTTATTTATTTATTTGTACTGGGAATTGAACTCAGGACCTCACATTTGTCAGGCAGGTGCTGTGCCACTGAGCTATATCCCCAGGCCCAGAAGGGTTATTTTAAATCTTGAAAGTTACAATTGTAATATTTCTCAGAATAATAATGTCAGTCTGGGTATGAAGATATGGCATGAGAAAAATAAGACTAACATTCCCAAATGCTGTACTCAATGATTAGTGTTATTATAAATAAATTTAAAATGTTTATGAAAATAATTAAGCAGCATCATGAAATTTCTTAAAATCCTCCCATTACCTACTGACGTTATGAATATGCCTGGGATTTCAAATTGGTTGCATAATTTTCAATAAGCAAATGCAGATGACTGAGGTAGAGTCCTTTCCCACCAGTAGTAAGCAGATTCCGAATACTTCAATCTTGAATTTGTTATACTTTCAAAAAAGTCGTTTTCAAATTCCAGCAGACGCCTGTACTGCGGGTTCTTTCTGTCCTCTCCTACAGCAACTGAGTTAGGGGATCTCTGCCCTGCTGCCACAGAAAGAAAAACCCCTCCTGCTGGACCTGCAGTTACTGCTGTCCTGCTTCTTCATCAGACAGCACCAGCTGTCTCCTTTCCCTGCTGCTCTTATGTCTACAAGCATCCTTGGGGTCACAGTTTTGAGAGTCTACATCCTTAGCATGGTGCAATGAATTAAGGCTCAGTAACCATTAATTGCACAAGTCTTGTTCTAGCACTGAGCTGGTCAACCACTTGTGCTATCCTCGTGGATTTTTTTAGCAAGTCATTTGCTGAACATGAAAAACAACTGTGGTACAAGCTGGAGTTAAATGAAAATAGAAACATGACCCTGAATTGCTCTTCCAGTAAGTTTCACAGAGAAATGGACAGGTGGTTTCTTTTATACTTCTGCCTAAGTAGGTGTCCTTACCATTCTGAACGTTTATCGTCTGCTCAGGAAGGTGTTTACTGCCATTATTGTTTTCTTTTTATAATATTTACTGAAGGTCTACTGTGTATCAACATTTGGGATTCAAATTACTCTTCTCTTGTAAATGAGTCTACATGGTGAATTTTCTAAACACTTTATTGAAGTTCTAGGACCTGGCATAATCTTTGACCCATAGTAGATAATCTTTGTCAATATTAGCATGTATTAAACAGAGTTTGACTGTATGCTCTATGTAGGCCACTTGGAATATCTGTACAGATCCTGTTTAAGTTTTAGGGAGAAAGATTCACAGCATCAGAAAATAAGTGAGAGATCATCCTCCAGAGAAATTATTAGGTTCCTCTGAGACATTTTCAGGGAAGGAGAACCACATAAGCAGCTTTTAAGCCCCACGCTGAGACTTCCCAAGCTGTCCATTTTAACGGACTCCCTCGAAGGTTGTACAGGAATGTAATTGTAATGGACAATACAGGATTCTATTAAATTCTAGAGAATGCAAGGTAAAAATACCTAGGAGAAACATGTAATAGGAAGTAAAACGCTAGCTTTGAAAGTAACTTGTGAAATTGAGAAGTGCTGATTAAGTGAATAGCCATTAATTGTATCAGAAGCTGAGAAATCAAATGACAAATTTTATTTGTATCTACAACTAAGTTTCAATTTCATTTTTGTTTTAATTGTAATTTTCTTGCTGCCCTTCTCCACAAAATTGCTGAGATAAACACCTGACCTTTGTCTGAGTTGCATGAAGTTATATACAACATTATTTGTGGTTCATGTATGCATGGAATAACTTTATTATTACTATTACTAGCAATGAAAATGATATAGCTGCACATTTATCCAATAGTTTATGTTTTATTAGTAATAAGTGTTAGCAATGTAAAGGGCCTTAGCAGCACTCTAAACAAATTCCTTCATTTTACAGATGAGAGAACTGAATCATAAAAATGTTAACTTACTGTTTTTTTAAGGCAAAAATTAACCAAAATTGTCATTCGGTTATGTTTTTGTTATATGAAAAGTAGTTATCAATGAGACGCTCAAGGTCAGGGTTGATATCTGGCTTAATCTTCTCTTAAAAATGAATTTAATGACTTCATTAAAATCTAGCAATATATAAAGGCAGCAATACCATCACCCAGTTAACAGAGATATACTTATCATAATTTCAAACAAAGAATTCGTCAAGTTATAAATTCTTTTCCTGGAACAGAATGGCCTGTATTCAAAGAATATAAGGGAATGCCCTTGATGGAAATTCTGACAACTTATTTTAGTATCTGGCTGAACAAGGATGGTTTCTGGCATCAGCCAGCTCAGAGTTCTGAAGGCGACCAAGAGTCACAGAGCTGAGGAATTCCTTCTTTTAAGAGAAACAAGATGCTTACAGCATCCTGGTGCGCTGATTTAGAGCCAGGACTGCACACTCCGAAGTTAACATGTCTCAGTGTCCTCAGGGCTGTTTATCCTTCTAGGTGTCCCCAAGGCTGAGAGCTGGCCTTCGCAGCAGAGTCAGCTTCCACAGTGGCTTGAGACCCTAGGCAATTTGAGGGAAAAATTAGAGTCAAGCATAGGAAGGTACCAAGTGAGACACTGACTGCCACTGAAGGAAAAGCTCTCTCTCTCTCTCTCTCTCTCTCTCTCTCTCACACACACACACACACACACACACACACACACACACTCACTCACAACAGTTTATAGACTCGAAGAGATAGACCATGGCAGTGACTTTACTGTCTTTAATAAACTACTAAATTTTTAAAAGAAACACTGCATGATTAGGATATCATGATGCAAAGAATTATCATGATGCAAAAAATCATAGTGTTTGAAAATACCTTATTTTTCTGAACACAAGTTGAGAGAGTTTATGACTGTTCTGAGGGAAAACCAACCCCAGGGACTATTCTCCTACCACATTGCGCACATTCTAGGAGCCAGGTGATCACACAACTCTTGGAAAGATTGGTTTGAATGCAGATAGACAGCTTGATTTCAGACTTTTAAAAAAGCTTCATAAATCTCTAAGGAGAGTATTTAGCTGTGTATTTTTGTGGCTGTAGCTAACTACAGAAAATGTTCTGGCTTGAAGCATCTTGTGATACCAATGTTCTGTGAAACACACCTGGGAAGCAATGACTTCCATCATTTAACAAGGCATCAGACACTGAGGGTAACCAAATATTTTTCCATCCTGTGTAACACTTACATTTAAGTACCACAAAAAAGAGTTCCAATTTTGAATTTTGTGGCTGAGTATTATGCCACCATTGATCATCATGTTTATCTAGAAAAGACCACAGAATTCTAGTGAGCTGTTCAGGACTCAGATCACTTAGTTTTCTATCCTAGTACAGCAGCTATTGAGCTTATTTTAAGCACATTTCTCTATAGGTATTTGATATATAAAATAAATAAAAGCAGACTAATTGAATTCATTGGAGATAAGGTTATGGAATTGTTTTCTTTGGTCTCCTGACTTTTACAGGGTTGTATAATTTGTATATTTGAAAAGCAGAAATGAGAAATTTACATAAAACAGTTCTTAATGAATATTTATAAACTATTTCTGATATATTTAGGATTATTTAGTTTGGTAATAAAGGATTAGATAACCAGAGCTGAGTTTATTTTTATAAAACTTCTTACTTTCCCCTCCTGCTCTTCTTCCTCCTCCTTACTCACAATAAACAACTCTTATGTTACAACAGGATTCAGGGGTTATAGTGTCCTTATACTCATTAGGTCCCTAGATTTAAATTTTTACAGATCCTAACTAAAGTGAGATTTTTCTTGTGGTTCCTCCAGAATATCTTAAAAGATAGACTATTTAAAATACAGAGAAAAAAGGAGAATAACCCCTTTTGAAAAGATTATTTTGGCTTTCTCTTGCTATTCTGAGGAACTTCCATTGTATTGTAGATCTGCAGATGAAAAATCTCACATGGATTTCAATGGAGATAATGTTAAAATCTTCAGTGGGGTTGCTTGTTTCCTGGGAGCCCTAGGAAAGAGTTTGTTTCCTCACATTTTCTGGCTTCTTGAGGTTGTCTGTGTTCCTTGACACATGTCCTCCAGTTCAAAGACAACAAATTAGCATGCCTCTGATCCTGTTATCTATACACCACTGTGTCTGTCACCGCAGATATAGCTGACCACAGTCAGGAAAGTGTTTCCAATATTAAGGACTCTTGTGAGTCCATGGGATCCACCAGGATATACTAGGATAATTTTCACATCTCAGTGTCAAAGTCCCTTTTGTCAAGGAAAGTAGCATCTACAGATTCCTGAGATTAGAATGTGATCATCTTTGGGGATCCATTTTTCTGCATGCCAGATATTTTAAACCTTTTTCTCAAACTGTAAATTCCTAAATATTGTTACAATGTCATAAAAGTAAGTTATGAGTCTTTTTTCTTCTGTCTATGTGGACTATGCTCCAAATGAGCAGGAAAATGCTGCTCATCTTTTAAGGTCTTGGGCCAGTGGGATCCCCTTCCTCCACTGCTGTCTGATTGCTGTGCACTCTGGGTAGGGAGTGGCTTCTATGTCTGTTTGCATCTGTGTTCCCCTGGGTTCCTGCCAATAATATTAATCGCTATATGCATGGATTCAATGCAATTCAGTTAATTTTCCCAAGTAATAATGGAGATTAAACTCAAGGCCTTCACACTGAGGTATATTCTGAGCTCCTACTCGCATCCTCTTTTGGGACAGGATCTTGCTGTCTCAGAAAGGGCTGCAGTGTTGTCAGGCAGATCTCAAACTTGTGATCCTCCTGCCTCAGCCTTGGAGAGTGCTCAGATTACAGGCATGTACCACCACACCAGGTTTCTCTTTTAATGCTCTTTATAGCAAATATATCCCTAGATTATATTCCTGGAGACACTTAGGTGACACTCCAATATTTTACACTATTATTTATATACCCCTAAGTCCCAAATCATTATCTCTAGTTCTGATTCCTCCTAGAATTCTCAATTCACTTAGCCTACAGGCTGTATTTCTCTTTGGTACCTAATACATTTGTGCACTGAAGGTCCCCCAGACTAACATCAGGGTTTGGTTTGCTATGGCTGATTGAACTCACAAAAGCTCTTTCACTCAGAGTGATGATGTATCACAAAGACTAAAATCAGTGAAGAAATATGACAGAGAGGGCAAAGTCCAGGAGGTATCGGATGCCAGTACCCAGTTGTCCTCTCCCCTTGTGTGGCCAATGCTTAATTCACCAAGCACTGATACGCGAAAACACAGGCAAAGTATTAGCAACCATAGAGCTCACTTGAGCCTCCATACCCATGGTCTGGGCTGTGAATTACTCCCACAGGCATTGAGTGTCTACGACCAACCTTATGTACTCTACCTACAGCTGTGCCAGAGGTCAAACTGATCCTGACCAAGGTGCCAATGAACAAAAACCGATGTTTATCATAAATTACATTGTGAGCATAAACTGACTTTTCCAAAAGGTCTCATAAATAGAAGGACACTCTTCCCAGGTAGCATATTCTAAGAGCTTATAGGTTACCTCTCAGATGTTGGGCAAGACTCAATTCTTTCTTTGGAATGTGAAAGGGTTGAACACTCTGAGTTAACACTCAGAAGGCTGAGTTAAACTTCTATAGCATCAGAGCATCTCATTTTCCTTAAAAATCTTCTTTCCATGAGTCTTTCCTATTTAGGTAGATAATATGAACATCAAACAAATGGCTCAGGCAGGTGACAAACACACACAAATTTAAGAATCATTTGGGAAAGTTTTTCTTCTCACCCTCTGCATCAGTTTAATTAGCAAGTGAGAGCAACCTTGCTTTTATTTTAAAACATTTCTAAAATATTCTGAATCCCCATTTACTTCGGAGTGACCATAGTTCAAACCATTGACAATACTGTGCAAAAGTATTACCCCCATTTAATGTCAATCTGTTCTACATGGGACACCTGGAATAGTTTTTAGTGTAATTCATATCACAGTATAACCCTGCTAAAACCTTCCATTGCTTTTCATTCATCGGATTCAAACTTTCTCTGAATTACAAAGCTTTCAGTAATCTAGCCTCAGTTTATTTATTTAAACATACCTTAGTTGCTCCCTTTCCCAGCTATGATTCTATCAAAGTAGGTTGCTTCTTGTTCCTTGAACTTGCCAGGTGTATTTTTGCCACAGAGCCTTTGGACTTACTGCTTTGCTACTTGAAATGGTCTTCCTCACTTTGCAGATGACTGATTTTTGTCCTCGTTCATGATTTTCAACTAAAATATTAAACTCCTGAGAAAGATTTTCCATGCCCTTTATAAAAATGGCAGCTGATTGCCCATCTGATATCATCCTATTTTAACCCTTTCCAACGTATTGTAGTCATCTGTATCTAATAGTTTCTTTTTACATGTATAATTGTATTCTGCATTCTTCCTTGACTCTGCATAAAATAAGACTCCACAAGTGCAAAATCTTGCTTGTTCCTTTTGAACCCCTCTGTTGACACATATGAGATTCAGTGGGTCCCTTTTATACTCACCATGGGTGTCTTGGTTACTTTTCTCTCATTGCTGAGATAAAATCCCCAACTCCCAAAATTAAGGAAGGAAAGATGTATTTAGCTCACAGTTGGTGGAGGTTCCAGTCCATACTGGGCTGGCTCCAAGGTAGAGTAGCCCATGGCAGAGGGCAACAGTTCATGGAAGCAGAAAAACAGGACAGGCAACAAGAGCAAAAGGGGGGGGCAGTGGTAAGCAGCCTCTTTCCCTCCCTTACATCGTGTGGAAACTGCCTGTCCCAGAGCAAATGTAGCTCTCACACCCGTAATTCCAACATTGGACCATGAGTCCATCATAAGCTCTAGAAGCCCGTCCCGTGACTGCATGAGGCTTTGGGGAGACATGTAGACACAAACCATAACAGTGGATTTTAAAAACACATTACTTGAATTATAATGGGAATCTAACAGAAAGTTGTGAAACTGGATTTGAGATTAATAACAGTGGAAAGAATTCCCCGTTAAAGTTACCTGATTTTAATTAATAATTGTTTCATTCCTTCTATTAATTTGTATATAACAGCCTTGAGTTTTGGTCTAGTTATAAAAAAAAAAACACAAAATAACTCATACAATGTTGAAGTTTGATTTTAAGGCTGACGTGGTATTTCCATATTTTTTGATTGATTAAATAATCAGAAATGGGTTGAAGGGTCAGGTTTATCAAATGACTTTTCATTTGGTATGTCTAGGATTTCAGAACAGGTATATCACATGGAGACTAAAGTTGTTACACCCTTAATTTTATTTTGATGTGTTGCATACTGCTATTGTCTTTAATTTATTTCTTGTGGTGTTTATTTCTGGTGAATCACAATGACTTAAGAGTTGTCACTAAATATAAGGTTTGGTTACCATGGATCTGTGATGATGAGCAAAATCACTGACAAGAAAACTGTTATTTTCATATTTAAATGTAATGACCAAATATGTACTTATTTATTGACAAATCCAGGTACCTTCTACCACTAGCTCAGTTTGATCAGGAGCATACTGTATCATTCGAGTCCAAGGATCACTGAGTGATTTATTTTAATATTCTGGCAACAAATGTATACCAGTACCTGAAGATACTGGAAGTAGACAAAATCCCAAGGAACAAAATGGATATGTGGAGACCTATAACATATCTCATCATCATGGCTGAGATTGAGATGGGTATGTAGCGAAAAATACTGCGGACTCTTGACATGTTAGTACATTTAAATAATGGCACAGTCAATTGCTAGCACAGCAAAAACATGCTTCTTCGTCCTCTTGTTTCATGTCTGTGCTTCATTTGCCTGTGACTTGATCCTGATGCTGCAGTTCATTCTTGACCATGAAAAAAAAAGAAAGGAAAACCAAGTGAGCGTGTCTGTCCTCCACTGGCCCCTGCCCCTGGTGTCCTGCCAGATTTGGCTGACATTAAACAAAGTCTTCAGGGTTCAGGAAAGCTAGGCAGGTGCACCAGCCACATCAGAGGCAGACATGTAACAGCATGGCGCACTGCTGCTCAGCCTGTTGGGTCTGACAGGCCAAAATAGCCCAGAAGGAATAGCAGTGCCTTTTGAAGTGGCTGAGATATTTCCCTGATGTCATTTCTCCAAGTTTTAGATCAATGCCTGGAAGATGAATCGGAACATGTGAGGAGAGTCACCGAGGGGAAAGGTGGCTGCAAGGTTGCAGGGAGTGGGGCACCCAAGCCCAGAGAAAAGGTGCAATGAGAGGAACATGCAGGAAAAACGAAGGCCTGAGTCATTGGAGGCCTAATTGACAATGGCACAGCTGTGACAACAATTTGCTGGCTGCTTGACCTATGCGATGAAAGGGTCTGTGCTTTCCTGGGAAGCCCAGAGTTGCAGGGTCTCCTAGGAAGGCACTACTTGTGTTTCCACAAGGCCTTGCCTCGTAAATACCTAAACTCACAGATGACGTTTTTAATGCTCTACAACTGCTATCCTGCATTTATATTTATTGCAATTCACCATATCCATTAGTGAATCTCTCATTGATAAATTTGTCACTGCTTCAAGAATACGGTCCATCCTGCTGCATCAATTTAACTTTACAAGCTATTAATGTTCTATAATGCAGCTTACAATATCATGTGGATATATTTGATTAGAGGGATGCCAGAGTCAGATTGAACGGAGAATGGCAGGAGGGCCCGAACTCTTAATTTATTTATCATAAAGATGAACAGTCTTGGTGCACGGCAGATGTGTTACCATAACAGGTGTATCTCTCTCACTTTCTCAAACAGGCACTGAAAAGAACAATTTTAAGCAGTCTATTTTGACTCCATTTGAAACATAGCAGACTTACAGTATTTTGTTGACACTTGACATGTTTATTTTTTAGCAAACTCATAATCATATTTTAATATTTTCTGTGTTTAATTAGCAGCTGTATTCAAAAGACAATGATGGCATATCAGTCCAGGAGATAAGGCCAAATATGGATTTCGGAGATAGGGTCAATAAAAATGTTTAAACCTCAGTAAATAAAACACAGATTTTTCAATAGATGACTCAAGGTATTTCTGGACGCTGTAACACTTTTGGTTAAAAGTAAACAAAACCAAAGACATCTGTGCGACAAAAGTTTGGAATTGTATAAGAATTAACGGTGCTGAAGACTACATTATTTCATTCTCTGAGTATAGTCTGGGAAGTCACTGTTTTGTCCATAGTGTCCAGTCTTACCTACATCATGACACACCAACTACTTTCATATTTAATAGCTTATCATAAAATGAGCTATTTTTTAAAGATTATTTTAAAAGCTATTTTAAGCTATTTTTAAAATCTCCCTTTAACAATTATAAAGTATAGAGAAAAATATGTTAAGCACCTACAAAAATCTGTGAAGTACTATGAAACCCACCAGTGAAAATTATTTTTCTAGAGGGACTATTAATAGCTTACTCAGAGTAACATGTGTGTGAACCCTTATGGAGTTATTTCTCAAAAATGTGGCATCAGGCAAGACAATAATATCTTAATATAATAATCTCATGTTCATATGAGGTTGTTTGTTTATGTGTTTAATGAAGGTAGTAAGACCTGCTCTATAAGAATGTTCTTGGTTTTATGTGAGATGTATGAATTATGTCCCATCCACACTATGAAATATGTAGACATAATAAGTTAAGATGGCTCTGTATGTAATATTACAGAATGGTTACCAAAAACTAGATATATTCAAATATCTAAGACCGGAATACTTCTTATATCATGTAAAAAACAAGATATATAGTATGTATTATCAAAAAACTTTGGTAAGATATACAAAACATGGAAATCTGCATTTCCATGGGCTAATAAGTTGAGATCTATTTTACATATTATATCCTTGCAGCCTATTTTATTATTTTTATGAAAAAATAATAGTTTAATTCTTAAAGCATATAATTGATTAAAAAGTTTAACACATTGTCTGGCATATAGCTAGAGCTCAATAGATGTTGGCTCTTTGTACCATGCCAGTAATAAACGCTCCTTTTCACCATGAAAGGTGATAGACATCTTTGCGGCTGTTCCAGTAATCCACATTACTTTTGACTTTGAAGTTAAATAAGAGTGTTGCACTAGGACAGATGGATTTACAAAGTTCATTTGATAATGCCTGCAAGTTTGTGGACATTAAAAATCTCAGGAAGTGCTGTTAAAAGGAAAAAGTAGGCTAGGAATTTAAAGGTGTCTTCTGAAACAGTCCACAGGAAGAGGGTACCGATACTTCCCGTCTAGCATGTTGAAACCTTCCCTTCCTGGGTTTCCCTTCCTGGGAAGTAAATTAAAGTGTGGGCAGGGGTAGACAAGCATGGCAATGTAGGAAGCAAGCTCCCTGTCAATGGGAAGATGTGAAGGCCGTGAGGAGCGCAGGAACTGAAGCAAAGGAGCACGTACAGTGACGGTGGACGGGCCGCGACAGAGAAGAGAGATTCAACTTAATCTGTGCTAGTTCCTAAGGGCAGAACTGGGACCACTGGGTAAAAGTTAAAAAGAGACATATTTCAGCTTACAGCTACAGCTAAGACCCAGCATGTCGTGATTTATAGTAGCAAATGCCACCCTAGGCAAGGATAGACTTTTCTGTTAAATTCTGAAAATAAAATGTACGAAGCATTTGGATTCACATGAGGGTAATGTCCCAAAACTGAACTGAATAACTAATCCCTGCAGACACCACTTTACGAAGGTTAGGTACATGAGAAGGCTGGACGTTGTCCCCACAGCCGTGAAGCGGCTGCGGATCCTCTGCTGTCCTGGGCTCCGTCTCATCTTTGCCACACCGGTGGCCAACAGCACCCTCTGGATTCTGGCTCTGGAGTCTGTAGGCTTTCTTGCTGCACTGGCACCACAGCCTGAAGAATTTGGATCCTAGGCACCTCGCTGCCTCGATACTAGACTTGCTTCTCCATCTCCAATTTTCTCTGTTTTTTAAATGGTCAGTGGCCCCATAGTTGTGCCTTTACACTCCTGCTGCTATGTTCCATTTTGGCCTTGCAGCTGTGTAAGTTGGGTGATGTTTGTTTCCTCTCACAGAAATTAGAAACTCCTCGAGATTTTTAAGAACAAATATGTTTTGTACCCTAGTATCCTAGGAGAGAGTAAACCGGTAGATGGATTATACTCCTTTTAGAAGGTAAATAAGGGCAGCTCCATATGAATTTAAAGTTGCGTATCACCCTTTTCCACCCCTTTGTTTTCCCAGAGATTACCTCTGTCTGGTGACTGTAAGCAACAACAAAGAACAAAGTGTGCGGTCAGGAGAGGATTTGAGGTGATGATGTGGGCATCAAACTCGTGTCACCCTCTAAGGAAACATACAACACAGGGGTGCGGTATTTCATAATGTTCATGAGCTTGACATTATGGATAGTTTTAAATTAGTCTGAGGATCAGGCTCCAGATTTTTTGCAGTCATAGCTGCGTAGGCCCAGGCAGATTGTTGGGCCAGAGTTGGAAGTGTCCTGATGTGCATCAGCTGTTGAATTTAGGGACTTCACATTCAGCATCTTTAAGATAAAGATCAAGAAGACCCGATGGTGGGATACTCATCTTACAGTGGCCATTCATACTATCTTCCTAAAGTTACTGAATTCTTCCCATGCACCACTGATACTTTCAGGCCAGGGAATTCTTAGGTGAGCTCACAGCTTTTCCGCAGATGGCTTCATTTTTCTTGCTGGCCTCAACTACCCTGTTCAGAGTATACTTGAGAGGCTTAAATAATAAAATGTAGGTTTCATAAGTACTTCACCTAGAATGAGAGAAGCAGGACACAACTGTAGCCTTTACACCAAAAATAATGAGACCTCTGAATTAGGATCCATGTTACAGCAACAAATTATACTAAGTGCCTGCCGTACATTTCCCAAAATATAGCTCAAATCTGCAAATGTAGCACACTAAACATATTTCGTATCCATGAGAAATATTCCTTTTTTAAACTTTCAAGTATCATTTAAGGAGTGAAAACCAATATATTGATGGGGAAGCATGCATTCCTTTGGAAAATTCACCAATCAAATTGTTGCTACAATTGTTTTTAGAATATTACCATTGCTTATATACTTATTATCTCAGTTCAAGAAACTGTTATTCATGAAGCATCTTCTCTGCGCCGAACACATAGACAAGATGAGTCGGTCTAAACAAGGGAGTACACCTTCACAACTACCCCTTATTCATAACACCAGATTTGGGTTTTTCCACAGCAACTTATTTAACTTTTGATTTTGAGCTGTGACTGAGCCAGTACCAAGCCAACACCTACTACAGTGATTGGCACATGATCAAAGTGCATAAATATCTGGTGAGCATACAAATTAATAGATAGAAATGCACTATGTTTGAAAGCAGAGCCATAAAATTATTATAAGAAAGGAACCCAGGAATTACTGGGATTCAAAGACAGCTATTGTGTCTGTGAGGTTGTGCTATGGTTTCAATTTGGAATGACCCCAAAGGCTTATTCCCTGGGTTGCCATCTTGGGGGTGGTGGAAAGTTTAAGGAGTGTGGCCCCATGGGAGGTCTTCTGGACATTGACTGTTTACCCCTGAAGTCTCACCCTAAGCCAGTGATGGTGATACAAACAGCCTGCTATGGCACACATGACTTAAGCTTGCCTTTGCTGCTATAGGCCCTCCTCCTTCTCCTGTTTCTCCTTTACATCCCTCTCTGAGGTAAATGGCTTTGCTGTGCCTTTGCTCTCTACCAGGGGCACTACTTTGCCACAGACCCAAAAACAATGGAACTAAGTCAACATGGAGTGAACCCTTTAAAACTATAAGCCAAATTAAAGCTTCCCTCTTTATAAAGTTGACTGCCTTAGCGTCCTTTCACCCAACAGAAAACTAAGCAGCCAGAGTGAGCACTTGTTGAGTGTTCTTTGAGATATTTGCTAAATAGTTAGGTCATGCAGGTGGAGAGCTAGTGAAATTCCCACCTCTTTGCTTCACCCTGAAATACGATGATACCCTAACACTTTAGTCCCCAGAGGTATTGTGAAGTAAAGACAGGGCTGGAAAAAGACAATGTGCAACCATGCCCCTAACTTGAACCCACTGAACCCACTTGAACCTGTGCATTTGTTGCCACTGCCCTTCCTAACAACAGGGAGAGGGGTGATCTTGGCTTCTCTTCACACAGGGAAGAGCTGAAGGTATTTAAAGTCATGAGAGTGATAACAGACCGTGGGTCAGTGGAGTGCTGCAGAGATTTACACAGGCATAGTATAAACGACTCAGTCCCTCCTCTGCCTGGGAGCTGCTGGTGGGGAGCCCTTCGACTGTTAGCCCTCCTACTTGCGTGATTACTCTTGAGCAGTGGGATTATTTCTCCAGTGTGAGTCACCCTATTTCTGTTTTCTGCATCCTGGCATGCACTCCTACTGCTTGCCATAAAGTGACAGCTTCTCTTCCTTGCCTGTGCCGGCGGCTCACAGCATCCCCATCGCTATGGTCAACAGCTTTAGCTGCCTTTCCCACTGTTCTTTCACCTCTGTCTCTCCTGGTTCCCTTCATGCTCCCAAAGCAGCAGTCTTTGGTGGCAGTAGGCATGGCTTTGATGGCAGTGGACTTGCAGAGTGGAAACTCAGTACTGATGACCCTTCATATCTTTTTAAGTTACACGGGGCTACCACAAATAAAACAGACAGAAGAGACCTGGAAGTGTGGCATGAATCAGCAAGGGCCTTGCTCTGCAGGTTTAGAGCCAAGCAAGAATTCTTGGGGTGATTCCATTCTCAAAGAATTAGTATTTTGGGTACTCTGTGTATCAAGACATTGATTAATTAGCTGAACTGCATGTGGGTGTTCTGAATATCTGCTAATTGTCTGCTTCATGCAGATAGTGTACATTTTAGCGAGTGGTTTATGAGATACCACACAGTGAGAATTTCCGGACAATTAGTAATCACCAAGTTATTTCTCAGTGAGGATGTATCAGTATATATTGGTGATCACTGAACCTTAGGAATTCACAGACTAATGACATGACCTATCATGGGATGTATTTTTAGGTGGCATTTCCATGGTCTTCACTAGATCCTCTTAGCACAGTCAACTTAGAGGACTTCACCTTCCAGTAAAATTTTGATACCCAAGTTACTCGCCAGGGGGAATGTTATAGGCAGCTGAGGTAGAGAGAAATATTAAAGGCAGTCAGACAGGGCCAGGCCCTCAAAGGAGCCAGCATGGAAGACAAGATACCTTGCAAATGAGATATATTCGCTGCAGGCCAGACCTCAAGACAAAAAGCTAAACAAATGCACCCACACACCTCCCTAGGGATGGACATCAAGGACTGATATGCTAAATAGGTAGTGATCTCCTTGCAAAAGCCAGGAAGAGGCAGTAGCCCAGCCCCTACAGGAAAGGCCCCTGTTCTGTGTTCATACCCACTTGCTATGCTTCTCCATTTGATTCTCATTTAACAAATTTTACTTAAACAATTCCATTGGCTGACCATGGTTTCATCCCACCTCATATCCAACCTTGTGATTTCCTATTTCTGTCCCAAGTTGGACCCACCTCACCTCCTGGTTTTGCTCTATAAAATCCCTAGGAAACACAGGGTATTTGACAACTCACTCAGTCCCCCTTCTGTCCCTTTCTCGGTCAGACAGGAGCTTTCTTTCCCTCAATAAATTCTGGTCTTAAAAAAAATAAATACATAAATTACGGGCCATATGCATGTAATCCAGAAACACAACCTTATTAATAGTCAGTCTCTAGTAACATTGGCTCCAGGTATGAGTCTTTAAATTTAAAATCTTACTTTGTAATCCCTAATGATATTTTATTAACTTGAACTGTTTTCAAATATAACAAGCAGATAATAACCATTCATGAAAATATCACTTTCATTGTTAAGTTTAGGCGCATGCATGTTTCCCTGAGAACTCTAATGATTTTACAGAGCTATTTTGTTCTACCTGATTAAAGGCGGTAGATGGAGTATGTAGTTTGGTGGCTGACAAATGTAGTTATTTATCAGTGAAGATGCGTGCAGCTTGGATGACTGTGAGGTGTTACGCACAAATGCCAGCTTTCGATTTATTTCAATGAGACACGCTATCTCTTTGAGATCAAATTATTAACATATGTGAAATTGTGGAAAAGGCTAACTATACAGTATTTTCATCTCCTGACACTTTTTCCCCTTTGACCAAGTATTGAATATCCTACTTATATTAGCCTGGCCTCCTTTGGTTGAAATCCAATGGATATTCACTTAATCTGTCTCCACTCAACCAAACCTCTAGATTGAGAGATGCTTTCCTCTTCTGCTGTGAAATATACCAACGCCTACGGCATGCTAAACGTAAGAATTACACAGTTATTCTCTAACATGATACCGCCCTTTCTTCCTACCAGTGAGCTGAATGTTTAATAAGAGTATGCTATATTTGCTTCTAAACCCATTCATGCCTATTGTATTATAATTAAGTAATTTCCCTTAATATCCTTTTCCTAATGAATTATCATTGTGAAAAAGGGAGTCATTAAAACTAAATGAAATACTTGGGAAAACACTGTAAGGGCAAATTATTACCAAAACATCACTTAGAAATCAGGTATGGATAAGACAACAAAAAGCCTGGAACTAATTCTTAAGATTTGGAAGAATTCTGTATGCAGATTGCTTTACAATTGGCTTGACTCTCAATGCGTTTTGGAGGTTAAACTAGAAAGCATGATTATTGCATTTTGGCTGTGGCTTATACAAGAATAACAGTGAAAGCTCCAATTAACAGATATAAAAATAATTGGAAATATGTATATATTTTATGGTTTCTGTAAAAATAAAAGTTTTTAAATGCCCACGTTTCTTTCCCATTTGAAATCAATGATTTTGAGATTAATCACTATCTATTGGTCTAGATCAATCAGGACATAGTTTTCCGTGATACTGGGAACTGACTCTGTGGATCTGCTAGAACAATAACGAGTATTTTATGAACAATTCCTATTGGAATTGAGCTGACCCAAGTTACGGTAAGCAACGAAATAAGAAAGCTCTGGAAAGCTCAGGAGCAGGAGCGAATGACTGTTTTCACTGCATCTTTTCTCCTCCCAGGTTGTGTCTCCATAGTGTAGGTTTCAAATTTCTGATAGAGAGAAATTGATTCTGTCAGTATGGATTAGATAATCTTGAATTGATCACCCATCTTCACCTATGCATAATCATTTGTATTTCAGAGGGGCCGGGTGGTATTAGTCATGAGTCAAGAAGCCATGTTTGGAAAGGGACCCTTGTTAATCTTGCATTACTAAGAAGGGTGTAGAGTACCTTTCAAATAGATAGTTTCATTTTTTTGAACATTATATGTTTATTATTTTTCTGACCAAAGTGCAATGATTTTTAAATCTTCTTAAATAAGTAACTATGAAAAAAGTATTCCAGAAAATAAAGTATAAATGAGAAATCTAATGACTGCTTTTTTCAATTTTACCCTAATAGATTGTTGAATTTTAACCACCCTCTTTACACTGTATACATGTATCAAATCGTCACACTATACCCAGTAAATTTGTATAATTATAATAATTATTTTAAAAGTAATCATCTGAAGAATCAGGTAAAAGTGGACAGAAAATTAGATGATAAGTATACAGTAATGTGGGAAACTTTGTCTACTGGAATTCTGGGAAGCTGCTCCTGAGCCTAAGAGACATTTGGGAGGAATATTAAAATGTAACATGTGAAGTCACAAAAGTCAGAGAAAGTCACACATAGGGAAAGGGGTGTTTTGGAAGGGCAGAGTGTGAGCAGCCAAGGCCTAGGTTAGGGATTGAAAGGGAGAACAGAAAAGTAAAAATGAAGAGGAGAAGGAGGAGGAGGAAGGAGAGAGAATACTTTTATCATCTGCCTACTAAATGGGACACTGCATTGAAGAGAGAGGACATCTGAAGACAATTCCAGAACATTTTTAGGATGAATCATTTCATATTAGCTGTACCTTATAGTTCTTTAAAGACAAAAATAAATTTTAAGTTTATTAATTTTTCACTGGGTGAACAGAAGCAGATCTCAACAAGAAAGTCAGTAGCTATCTATGCTTCAATATCCATAAGGCGATATACATTGATTCAACTATTTTAGCTTTTGCATTGGTTTCGAATTCATTCCTGTGGTCTACTAAGAGTAATATGAGGAAATGAGGTAAAACCAACACATTTATTCCACTCCAGGCAAGACAGAGAGGTAGAAAATTAGGCTCTACTCTTGTTCCCACAACTCATAGGTCTATAACAGTAGCTCCAAGCCTCTTTTTCCTGATTCATCAAATGTGGTGAGTTGATGTGAAAATCAAATAAACTGACAAGTACAAATGCTTGCACTGCAAAAGCAAAACATGAGTCCAAGGTGAAGTTGCAAAGGACTTCCCATCCATTCACTCTTACTCCTCATAAAAATAATATCCTGGAGAGGTAGGGGCAGAGCAAATATTGATGAATATTTTTGATAAAAGAATAGTATTGCATCCTGGGCCTTTTAATCTTTTCCTCTGCTGTTTCTCTTAGCAGATCACACAGATTACTGATGTTATTGTTGTTGCTGCTGCAGCTGCTGTTGTGTTTTCCAGTTTCCAAACAAATGTAGTGTCTTTGAGGTTCCTTCCCACATGCCACCATGATACGACCTTCCTCCTTCTTTCTTTTCATATGACCTGGAAGCAAATGCACCAGGTCTTTTTGTTTTGGAATTTTAATACTAAGAGTTATGTGGAAGGAAACCCCAAGAGCAAAAATAGTTTGTGTAGGAGAATACATATCAATATATTTTCAGGACATTTGAGCCTGGAGTACACAGAAGTATAGCTGTGGCTAGCACTCTCCAACCTTCCATGATCTCCTCCCTAACTTTAAATGGCTTAAGGGAACAGTGTTATCCTGGAAGCATTTTATTCCATTATTTCTGGATTTTGATCTTCTAGAGATCTCACTGAAGTTTCTCCCACTCTTCAAGAAAGAACCTGGTTTGAGAGACCTCCTGAGGTTTCCTTTCCTGTCTTTGGTCCAATACCCTTCTGCCTCTGCTGTAGAACCTTTGTCTATGGAGGATGACTGGAAAATATATATAATAGAACAAAACTAAGACATCGCAGTACACCCAGAATCAAGCAGATCATTTGTGATTTAAGGATACCCCAGGCAAATATCTGCAATTTTAGTATCCCATTGTTTCTCATGGAATAAAAATCATCTTAGGTCATTTCTGACACATAAAATTTGAGTTTCCATTACATGTGGGATAAAAGGGGGCTTATTTGAATTGGTTTATACTGCACTCTATGTTGCAAAAAAGATTATAGCTTTCCATTAACTTAACTCATACAATGACATTCAATGTAAGTTATTTCTTTCAAAAGAGATTCCCATGGAATGCCTGTAGTTTTAAGATAGTATCATTGTTTATTGAACTACTTAAAATAAATCAAATATTATAATGCTTATGTTTTGTTAAAGAAGAGAAGGGTACTTTTTAATCTATCCATATTTGCTTCATGAGAATATGTTACAACCAAAAAATGGAACAACACAGGAAATACTTTATGGTATTTTATGTGAAAGGGGACTAAAGCTATCACTTCTGTTTAGCTTATAATTTTTCAAGTTTTGCCAGGCTTTCATCCCCTCCTGATGGGGCATTTTTAAACTCTCATCAAATTCAGTTGTATAAATGTGTATTAACAGAGAAAAAATTACATGCATTATTTAGGAAACTCAAAAGCTTTCATGTTACTATGAAAAGCAATATTTCAGCATTACCCACATCATCCTTTGTGTATAAAATGCCAACATTTACTTACTCTGAGAAAAAATGAAATGTGTTCTTATGTGAAAGTTATTGGAAAAGTTGTATATACATATATACATATATATATATATATATATATATATATTTGTGTTACTAATAATCTGGAACTTTCCTGTAATATTCTGTCTGTAAATATTCTATGTGGTAGTGTTCAAAAAATCATTTACTTAATTCCTCCATGGAAATTCCTCTCATAGTGTAAGTTATTTGAACAACAATCAATGAAGCGGTATTAAACAGTAAAGTTCTTTACAAGTAGGTAGCACCCTTATTAGTTCTATACTCTGTTGATGCCCTTACACAATGCTTTTTACATTTTATATAACTTTTTGTTTTTCAAAATCGTTTACAATGCAATGAAGTTTTCAAATACTACAAACCTGTGATACTTGTGGGCACTCTGAGAGAACCATTTAGAATTTTTGAATAATAAGAAATGAAATCAATCTGGATTTCTGCAAGTTCCTAGTATACTGTGATGCAGTGGTATTTGCTTATCAAAGGAATGCTCTACAATATTGCAGAAAAGGCCAGGGGGTGTGACAAACCCTATTTTATTACTTCACTTTCCTTTGCCTATTAATTCCACCTTCCTTTGCTTCTTTTCATTTTTAATGGATTTTAACATTGAGATGAAAGTATTTAGTGTTTACCAAAAAAAAGGAAGAATTTAAAAACGAGTGAGGTTTCATGTTATGGAAGATATTACGGTTAATGAATAATTTGCATTTTAATATTTTCAGATTTTGTGAGGAAAATTAAAGTCAAGGAATATTTTCCCTACTTGATGATTACTTAATTTTCTGCATATACTTCTCTCATTGAAATTTAATTCGACACTGCTGTTCCTATTTCTGTGGTGGTTTTTATATAGTGTCACTTTTGGTATTCTCTTTTATTGATTCTTCTTTCTTTGTGCTCTTATACACATAGCTAAAGATTTAAAGTCCTAGTTAACAGGATCCAATTAGCAAAGTTGAACTGAAGATCTGTAATTCAGGAGTAAAGGGACAGTCTGAAGAAGAAAGAATTTGAAGAGATCTTGAATTTTCATAAAAGATAGAAACTGGAATTTATTCCCCTACTACTACATTTTCCTTTTTAGATGAAAAGACATCCCTGAAAGCAAGATGGGAAGTGGTAAGCAAGAGGAAATAAATAACAGTCTTTGTAATCAGGAGTCCTTGCAGACTATATGGCAGCATAGCATATCCTTGAAGAAAGCTTGGGTTTCAGGTTGACTTAGAAAGAGACAAACCTCTTTAGGGATGAATCGATTTGCATTGCTACTGTTCAGTCATAATCCAACAGTCAGAGAGAAAATAACATTGAGAAATATAAGGGACACTTTGAGTACAGTTAGTGAAGCTTCTTTGCAACATAAGAACTGACAAAAGTACGCAGTTAATCTTTACCTGAATTGTACCAGGTCATCACTAACTTACTGTAAAGTACTAATATAGGTACGTTTTCACCTTCCTTATAAGGGAACGGAAGCTGCTATACATTTATGACCAGCTCTGATTCCTTCAGAGGGAGGTTCACAGTATTCCTAATGAACTATAGAAAGAATAATCTGCAATTTAATGTTTTCAGATTTTCTGAGGAAAATTAAAGTCAAGGAATATTTTCCTTACTTGATTATATAATTTTCTGTATATACTTTTCTGTATATACATCTGAATGATGATTTTCATTAGTAATTTCTTATTTCAAATTTCAGTTGTGTCCTTGAGCAAATATCTTCGATTTTCTTTGACTCTTTAATTCCACATGTGAATACATAATATTTATGTTATTGATGATTTGATATTTGCATTGAGTACAAGGCACTTAAAATTATGCATAGAATTAAGACTATTGGCTATTATGTCCTTTGTGTTTAAATTTAAGAGGGAGAAATAAATGTATTCTGCAATGAAAGCTCCAACAATTTGAAAACTCCATGCCATTTTATTAGGAAAAAAATCAAACAACCTATCCAATATGAAATATACATTCACAGTACAAGAACAAAATTGAGACTCTGATGTCTTCAGTATAAAATCTGCCACCATTCTTCTTTTAAAACTAAATCTGTTTTTACAGATGTGTATAAATGCCTTCTCTGCTTCTCCCAGTGTTTTGTAAGCCAATAAAAAGACAACTCATTTTCCATCAATACTATCAGATTTCCTAGTTTAAAGATACAGAAAAGCAAATAAAAATGTAATCATTTCCCCATTTTTTTGCCCTAAGAAAGTGCTGGTATAGGTACCCTTAAAAAGTAGAAAATGTAAACAACACTTGTGCCATTGGTTTGGCAAATCTTGTGCTAAGCACAATTTAATGTAGGTATCTTTGGGCATTATTAGTTAGAAACACATTTGTATTAGTTCCATCCATAGATGATAGGCTAGTTTTTGATTTAATTTATAGGGCATGTCCAAAAGGATCTTCCTAATGCTCAAGGACAAAAATCTCACCAAGTTTATTGAAATAGCTGGTTAAAAATAAAATCTTGGAAATGTAAAATTCCATTTTCCTTTACTCCTTTCCGGAAAATAAAAGATATATTTGTTCTTTCTCAAAAATCCCTGTAACTACTCAACTCCCATTGCTTCTTATTTTGGAACTGGCTTTTCTTTTCTTTCCACTTGTTATAATTCTACATCAGCCTTTAAAGTTCAGCCTAAAACCCATCTCCCATAAAACTTTTATTACTAACTCAAGTTGAAAGGCATTATCTTTTCTCTGAACGCTTACAAGTTCTGTGGTCTGTATGATTCATTTGGTATTTGATTGTCTGGTTTTGCTCTCTGACATCTACTTTATTGTATGTTTGAGTTTTAAAAATTATTCTTTCTTTTTCTCTTCTTTATTCCTCCTCCCAGTTTTCTTGTTCAATTCATTCCTTGCATAGCTTCCAGAAGGATCCTTCAAAATATGCCTTTTCTGCTTAAACACCTTCGCAACCCCAATCAGGTCTAAATTCCTTACATTGACTTACAAAGCCACATGAGTCTTTTTAAAGGTTTTGTAATACAAGGAGATCCCTCTTGCTCTAGGACTATTGCAAATACTATTCTTTCCACCTGGAATCTTCTCTATCTCTTTACACGGTTGATCCTTTATTCTTTAATGTTCTACCTGCGTGCTACCATCTTGCTCTAAATTTATTATCAAAATATGATTCCCTCGGCATTCTTTATTGTATAGTCCTTCTTTCTTCTTTCGTATCTATGCTGTTTTCCATTTATCTTGAAAAATCTACTTTCCAGCATCCTTCACCTTGCTCTCTGCCCAGGCCTCCAAAGTATATGACTGGACATGTTGCTTGCCTGCTGGGTTAGGAGCAGGTTCGTTCAATACCAGGGACGAAGTACAAAGGTTAGGCACTGAACGCTTAGCCTCCCCCCTTCCTCCCTTCCAGTTCACCCCATGCCAGTCTTGTCTTATAAAGTAGTTATTGCTTATTTCCATTTTACAGATGAAGAAACTGGAAGAATGGTGGAGAGATTTATACAATTAGACAGTTACTAAGTGGTTCTGTCAAGATTTAAATTTAAGCATTTTTTCTACATCACTCTGCCTCATTTAACAATTGAACAATCACACTTGCTCCAACTTTTATTCCTCAGGCCAGTTGAAAACAGCCTGAGCATCATTTGTGTATCTCTCTGCTCCTAAATTCACTGTCTCTCTGACTTATGCTCACAACAAAGGGTGGGGAAAAGCCACTGTAGTACAGTATTTATACCCTGCATGTTGTGTTTTATAATCCTGCAGGATTTGTTATTCAGTGTGTTAAGAATCATAAATCATCTAAAGTTTACATGGTTTTTAAAAAGACTAAAGCCATCCTCACCTGTATCCTGAAGAGAAATATAATGATACAAAAGTGGTAATAAATTACTTTCAAGAAATACTTTCACTTAACTTTTAGATTATGTAAAAATTGCCAATGATCTTAACAATATCGAGTTATGTTTCTTTCCTGCTACAAAAATTATAACAAAAATCTTATTGATAGATTTTTAAAAATCATCAGGAAAAACTCTTTAATGCTAGCTTTTCTATATTATAGTTTGTGAAATGGAAAAAAAATGAGTAATTGTGCTTTAGTCACTGAGAGAACAAATGCGAAAGATAGAATATAAATTCAAGCTAAATGCAAAACTTTGAGAGATCAAACCTTAGAAGCAATTTTATGGAAAATAATTGTGTAGGTCTTGAAGTCTGAGCCTTTAACATGTCTTGCAAAATGTCCTATGTTCAATAACTTTTACTCTTCCCCCAAACATGAGGGACTGTATAAAAACACTTTCATTTCCTTAAGGACATCTATGAATTTCCTTAAACCTCGGAAAAGGAAAGACGCACAGAAGACATGAATGAACTCCTGTGAAAACACAGATAAATATGGCAAGAGCTGTAGCAGAATTGGCTTGAGAAATGAAACCTCTATAGTTCACACACACACGCACACGCATGCACACACACACACACACACACACACACACACACACTTACATACATATGTACTTTGGATTTATTTATGAAGCAGAGTCTTCTAAACACAGAACCTTGCATTGCAGAAAAGGCAATTAAGTAGAACAGCATGAGGTTGTCAATCACTGCAGCAACTAACAAAAGCATCCACTATCAAAGCAAATAATGTAAATGTGCAAAAGGTACCTCACTATCAAAGCAGATACTGTAAACATGCAAAGGCAAAGAATTCTTTGTATCATATGTCACTACTTTAGCGTTCACTATTTGTGTGTGTGTGTTTGCATATGCCTGCTACTACATCAGTTATTCCAAAATTTGAAATAGAACCGGCCAGTACCATGTCTTGAAGGATCTGGACATCATGTGATGCTTCTGGAAAGAGGTTGGCACTTTCTTTTTTCTTCTTCTTCATCTTCTTTTCTGTTGCTCGTGTTGTACAAATAAATGGACAGTCACAGCTTATCATCACTTAACGACGCGTGGGCGTGGGGTAGTTTACTGAAACATGATTGGCTGCTACATAAATCAATCTGATAGAGATCAGTCCCATGAAGAAAAGATAAATCATTAGCCGGAGCTTTTGGAATGTAATTCATTTTAGATAGTGATTATTAATGATTTAATTTCGCCAGTACATGTACATGTCTAGATCATTTCATATAAAATGTTAATGCAGAACAGTATATTCATTTTAAAAGTGAGTGTAAAGAAACCAATTAGGAGTTTACATGCAAAACATGTCAATGGAGTGGCAGTATTGGGAAGTCCACAAAGTTCTATTAATTGAAGAAAAAGCACAGCACATTCTCAGGAGAAAGCTCTGAATGTTCCCTGAAGCCATCACGGCACAGAGAAAGTGCTCGCAGATTTCACTGGACTTGATGTATATATCATGCACAGATACTCCAGGGACATTTAAATATGCATCTCTGTGTTCTGGCCTCTGTTTCTATTGTTCTTTTGGACTTTGGACCTGAACTTTTCATTCATTTCAATTCAACAGCATTTTTTAAAGTCCACTCTAGGAAAGCTCCTGTGCTCCTAATTGCACTGCTTGCTTTTGGTTAGATCAGAAAGTGTGTGAATCCAGTGATGCTGCCATCAGGAGCTCCAAGCTGCAATGGCCTATGACTGGTCAATTCATACTCACGGGCAGCACCTAGAACCCAGCTGATCAGGGACACCAAGACCTCATTAGGAGACTAACAAGATGGAAGGGTTATAGTTTTTAAAAAGTTCCTGACAAAAGTTGTGTGCTTTGTTAGGTAAAAAGCCTTGAAACACTACTCAGAGTGAGGATGAATCGGTGAAATCAAACCTGGTCATACACTTACCTTGTCAGAAATATCTTTGGTTAACTGGGCAAGTTATCCACATTTGGGGCAGAGGTGAAAACTGCCAGCAACAGGAACCTTCTGTCTTCATCTCCTTTTATGAAGTGCTGTTCAGAATAAATGGGAACAAATATTGAAAATATAGTGATTTGCAGGGCCACCAAATTATTGCCCTACACAAATACCTGTGTATTCAAGTCTCTGGGGAACAGGGCAAGTAAAAGCACAGTGGCAGACTTCAGAAACATTTTTTACTTTAAGCCCCTGGTCTTTGGTCCTGAGTACACGTGTTAGCTCCCCTGAGCTTTTCTAATGAACATCTTGCCTCTGAAGAGGTAGTGCTACTTCACCGAGGAGACTTTATGTGTTTGTTCTGATAATTTTTACAGGTGTTTTTCGGTCTGTTTTCAACCCATCCGCAGCCTTCACTGTCTCATCCCTGGACTGACACCCCTGCCACTCCCCGGTGCTTGCCTTACCCTTTATACTTCTAACTTGGTCATCCACATATTTCCTTTGATTCTAAGTGACCTTAAGGTGACTGACTGCTCCTTAAATCATGGTGGGTGCTTCATTTTAAGCACCACTGCATCAGTAGAACAGGGTACCCAAGTGGACACCAACACTTCTTTGAAAATGAATGACCAGGAGCAAGAAACACCTTGCCCTTTCAACTGCACAACTTTTTATGTGAATGAGAAACTTTGAGACATTGGAGAGTAAGAGGTGTCATACATGAGACTATGAAGGATTGTATTCTTTCCAGGGCACAAACTGCTCCCCTTTAGGAACGTAAATATTCCCCTCTGTGGGGGTCACACAGGATTTGAGGGTCTTGATTCCAGATGAGAGAGAAGTAAGTGAACCAGCACAACGTGTGTGTGCGTGTGTGTATGAAACAGAGGAACGTTTAGCGGGGCCCCTGTGGAGGTATACACACAGTGGAGAAAGTCATACAATTTAGTATCCTGCTCTGTATTTCTTCTCTTTCTTTCCATTTCTCCTATAATTTTGCCCTCACCGTCGTCCCTAAGCCTTCAACAGATTTGATAAGTATTTCAGCCGGCCGCTGCCAGAATAAGGAGACAGCTCCTGTCCGCACTTGGCACAAAGTGGCAGGAGTAGGGCAGAAAAGGCTTTAGGGACGGGGCACTCAGGGAGCAAGAGGGTGCTGGCAAAAGGTGTCGCAGCACACGCGAGACAGATGTCTGGGGAAGGGGGAGGGGACAGCCAGCACAGGTTCCGGGACACACAGGCAATCTCCCGGGTGCTCAGAGTGTCTAGGGCGCAAAAAATCTCTAAAAGACTCGAGTCCCTCAGGGTGGGGTCTCAGACTATTGTTGTACAGTCATTAAAGGGAAGGGCGACCCCTGGAGGCAGGAGCAGCCCACCGCGCGAGCCGGCTTCCGTCAGATTTCAAGATTCATTCCTTAGGAAAATAAAACAAAAATGCTCGCCCCGCCCCGCTTGCCAGCTAAGCATTTTGAAAATGCATTATTTTATTAGACCAGCTTATTGAATTAATGTACAGTTAGAGCTGAAGAAATAAATGCAGACTTAGCAGTGTTTAGCTTGCCAGGCAACACCTGCTCTTTGATTCTCGTGAGCCAGGGATTGATTCAAGAGGCTTTCCTCTTCCGGAATAAAGCACAACACATGTGCAGTGGCCAGACTGTCCTCTCACCTCTCCGCAGCCCTAGTCCACCAACACAGAGACATCTGCCTGCTGACGGGGTGCCTTTGCTACAGTTAATTTTAACCCTCACAGGCCGGTGAATAAGCTTCTTAACAAGATTCGAACATATCATGTCCTTTGGAGGGAATTCTGCCTGCAGTGGTGTCATTTCATGCTGAAAGTGCACAGCCAGAGAGCTGTGTGTCCAGTTTGTACCCAAGGTTTGCGCACAGCTGAGTTCACACTGTCAGGCACATGAGTTCACGGTTCTGTATCCAGCCAGTGGGTTACAACCTTTGACAAATCGCGAGTCCATTTGAAACAGCAGGCTCAGTTTCACCAGTTCAAAAACAGCTTTTGTGTTCTTAAATGCAAGTTACGACCCCCAATTGCCTCATAACTTACTTTCTGACCCAAAGTAGATTTGCTCTGTAGTTACGGTTCTGTTTCTTCTCTTCATCCTAAATCATAATTTAAAATAAATTATATAATGTATTGCTATGCCTTTTCTAATGGAAATTTTATCTGAAGGACAAAACTCAAGAATGATTTGATTAGCTTTTGATTAAAGTTACTAAGGGTATCCTGCATCCTGCTAAAGTGAAATAAATTGCCCTTAGATCATTTAGTTTTTAAAACCAGTAAAAATATTTTTAAACTGTTGGTCAGTGCAGTTATTTAGACACCAAATGTAAAGGTAGCTGTGATTGTCTCCAGACTTCAAAAGTCAGAGAAAGAAGTTGTCATTTATTGTGTCTGACTTTATAGAAGTCTCTACGAATGTTACAAACTTTTTCCAAGTGATGTTTTACAGAATTGCTTTTAAAAACCCCAGAGGGTAAATAGTATTCTCAGAATAAACAGAAAAATGCTGACCTTGTCAGATTTAGCTGCTGAAAGCCAAGCTCTTTTAAGACTTGCAGGATCAAGGGTCATGGTTATAAACAATGAAGATAAAAAAGGAAGAAAGTAAGAAATCTGGAAGAGAAGAAAAAGTATAGTGAGCTGCACCATGAGTATAAGTAATAAATACGTTGACCTTGACAAAAAGGGAATGAGCTATTTATGTAAAAATATGAAATCAAAAAACCAAAAAATCAGAGGGCCAAAGCTACTTTTAAAAAATGTTTCTCAGAGCATATTTAGAGCCGGAAATGAGTCACTTTAACTTCATCTGTTTTTGGTTTCCGAAGGGGAGAAAGGTCAAAGCTCCTTGGTTTTAAGTAAACTGGTCACTCTTCTGAAGTGTAATGTGAGAGGGTCCAGAGTCCTAATGGAAGAAGTATTTCCCACACACCCACGGCCACAGAGGCGTCCTCCTCAGTGGCAGGCTCAGAACCGGGCTTCAGAAAGGTGTTTTTAACAAAGGCAAGGTAGAGCTTGGCCTTTTCTTGATGCAGAAACTGCCCCCCCCTTCTTATTGTCTTAAATTATGACAAGTATAGCTCCACAGCCAAGACACGGCAGTGCTACTCACACCTCAGCACCAGACCCAGAATATATATTTTGTGCTTTGCCTTGATACAAGTAACGCTTTCTGTGAAGCCTAGACAAACCGAAAAGAAAAGTGAGCAGATTGCCATTGCTGAGAACAAAGAAATAGTTTTGAGTCCTATTGATTTCACATCCATCCAACACTAACGTGCATGTCTAAAACAGTGGTGGGAGTGAGCTGACTAAGCAGATTGATTTTAAGAGGTGAACCCCTTTCCTACTCCAAGCCTGGGTGGCCCAAATACACTGTCTTTATCGGCAGGGCAGAGAGAATACACCCTTTGCCATGTCTTTACTGCATTTGTCGAGGTGAGGAGGCCTGGACTATAAAAAGGGAACTTGGCGGGGAAGTAACTGAGCTTGTAACAGCCACTAGACGCAGAGAACGCCCACCTCGCCTGCCTTTCCTTGGTTGCTGTCTGCTCCCTTTTGTCTTCCTCTACTGCGTCTGGAGCATTCTGTGCAGACCTCTGAACTCGAGGCTGGTTCTGTTCATACCTCTGAACTCAGGGCTGGTTGTTCTTAACTTTGGCTTGGCAACCTCTTTCCAGGCCTGCTTTATTCCTGACCTTGCTCCCCATGTGCAGTATATTCACTCCGGGTCATCACTACCATGCCTGTCACCATTTTGCTTAATGGTTGGGGTTTGATGTTTTTGACCTTGGGTTGAACCCGGTAATGAATAACTCCTCTATCCTGGCTCGGTGGCTGAATTATCAGTGGCTTTGCCTCACAATGTGCATGTTTTCAATGATGAGAAATGCAGGCTCCAAGTAAGGAAAGCGGATGCTATTGATATGGGCTGGTTTAGCCGTAAGTTTAGAACTACAGACTTTTCAGCATGCACAGCTATTCATAGAAATACTCCGAACTTACCCTTCTTATGAAGACAAATCCTGTCTAAAGCCCTTTATAAATTTCTTTTTCCCCCTCACTCCCTTAGAAACACAAAGGTTCGGCAACCATTCTATACAACTCTTTACAGTTCGCCAATGTTTTTTATACACATATACTATCTTACTGTACTTACAAAAATCTTAGAAGTTTAATTCTAAAATTATTATTCCTGAAGTTACACTAATAGCAGGAGATGGTTCTAGAGCAAGCCCGTATCTTTGTAGCTAGAAGCAGCACCTTTTTGAAAACCATGCAATGCCTTTCTCCTATTATTATTATTAAAAAAAATCCATATTTGCAAAGTTTATAAATTTTGAAGATCATCTAACAACAGATTACTATTATGATATTTTGTTCTTATTACAAAATTTGGCTCCAAAACAAATGACTTACACATAATAATTGGAGGAAAATATCATATCTTCTGGTTTCAGATCTTACAAATACACACACACACACACACACACACACACACACACACACCATGCTACACAATTTCACAGGTTAAATGAGATAAGCCATGAACTTGGTAACCCAACTACCCTGAGGCCTCTATGCTGAGACAAAACTTGCATATACTCCACGTATAGGCACTGGCGTTCCTGCTGACAATCCCAGCTGAGTCCAGTCCACCCACTGGCCCTGTCAGTGTACTAGACAGGTGAGTCATCTCTGACTCTCCAAACCAGTCTATCTGCCAGACAACTTGAAACAAAAGAATCACCTGGCCAAGCTCCAACCAAATCCCTGAATCATAAGAATTATGCAGCATAAAATGGAAGTTGTTTTCAGCTGCTAAGTTCTTTTGTAGTTTTTGCTACAAGAAGAAACCACAACAAAGGTGCAATAAATACATTTTAAGAAATTTAGAAGCAATAGAAATAATTCAAGGCATGATTCCTCTTCTCTGGGTGTTTACACTTCATTTGGGGTAAGAGGTAAGAATCATTCATAAGCAATTAGAAATATTGATAGAAACCAAAGATGTCAAAGAAGACTTGCAGTGGAGCTTGGAGAGGCAGCACTTCTTAGTGAACAGCTAATTCAGGAGAGGACAAGGTGGTATTTAGTGCATTTTCAAACTAGAATTATTGCTAATAATATTCACAACAGCCACTTGGTGCTTCTTATGAATCAAGAACTATACAAGGTCCTTTCTATATTATTTCTTTTATCATTTAATGAACTTTCATGATATACATTATTTTTTTTTTTTAGACCTAGGAGGAAATACACCAGTCTTCCCAAGTAACAGAGTAATTGTGTCATATGACCACAAATCACAACTACTTCTGATATGTGAGGCCCATGGCTTTATGAACTGAAATCACCTTTCACTAAATTGAGAAATATTACTCTGTTGTATTCAGCACTTATGCATAAGATGATTCATGGTAAGAAAATATAAAATGAATTATTTATAATTCATTTGGGAACAATGAATGGGAACATCTTTAGTAAGTACAGAAAACTTGATACATCTATCTCCCCTGTGGAGCATACAATATAAACCTGGTGATTAAAATTATTTTGCAGTATTTTTGAAAAATCATATGAAATGTGACTTATTTTATGGTATTTTGTTGTTGTTGTTGTTGTTTTTGGTGGTACTGGGGATCGAACTCAGGACCCTGTGCTTGCTAGGCAGGCACTTATTCCACTGAGCTATATCCCCAACCCCTTTTATGGTATTTTGAACAATGACCAATTTTTCAATATCACCCTGATCTCAATTGCCTGATTTTATTTTATGAGAAAATAAATTTATTTTGTCCTAATTGAAAAATACAGGCAACTCCAAAAGATCCTCTTTGGGTATTTTCTTTACAGTCCCTAAGAAAATATGCTCTATCTTGTGGCAAAGTGTAGATTTTTCAATTTTATTTTGTTATTTAACCCCTATCGGCTACTTTAGTAATAATAAGTAATCACAAACACGAAATAACAGAGCTCAAGCTTTAACACAGAAAAGGAAAAGAAAAAGTCCAGAATATTCATGAAAACACATGTGAAAAGGTGAAAAGATCTGCAGAAAGACAGGTTTAAGTGATCACCTGATACAGAAAAGCTTTTGGTAGGTGAGTGTAATAGTGATCTTTGGTCACTGGGGCCAACTATTCCATGTAGATTACTTCAAAGAGGAAGAGTTTATTTTTGCTCATGGTTTCAGGGGATCCAGTCAATAGTTGGTTGGCTTCAAGGCAGAAGCATCGTGCAGGAAGGGCAAAGCTGATTAGGTCATGGTGAACAGGAGGCAGGAAAGGAGAACAGCGCCAGAGAGGAAGTGGCCAAGGATTACATATGGATCTCAAGGTCATGTCTCCCTGACTCACCAGGCACATCCCAAAGTGGTCCCTAAGTCAACCAAGTTGATAATTAAGCTTCACTGGCACATTTGAGCAATGTTATTTGCTGCTCTTAAATTGCTCTTTAAAATTCCCAAGTTTGAGGTGATAATCAAATTTTAAATCACCTGGTCTCTCTGGAGGGAAAAGGGCAGCAATAAATGCAGTGTACTTACCCAAGGCGGCAGCTCTGTAGGTACAGAAGGAAAAAGAGACGTCTTCACAGTGATGTGGACTGAAGTACATAACATCACTGGTGAGAAAATCCATGAGCACAGATAACACTTATGCAGAGGAGGAGAAATCGCTCAGCACAACAAGCACAGAACTGTTTTAAAGGTAGGTGTTTATGATACACATATCAGCAATTAAAGAATTGAAATAACAGTATCTAAGAGTAGGTTAAGTATTTGTTAAAAGAATTAAAATGCCTGAAATTTTGTTTGACCTTGTGTGAATTATAAACCTTTTCCTGTGGTCATGTATTTTATTCTATAGAAATATAAAAAGTTTATGTTAGTTTGTCTTTGGATTATTCCCCTTTCTTTCATGAGCACAAAGAACTTACTAGAATCTTCAAATCTTGGCACACATTCATTACAAGCTTCCTAAATGCATTGAAATAAATTAATTTACTGGGTTAAATATACACTTTTCAGACATTTCTTATATATTACAATGTGCCCTGAAGGAATTGCTTCTTTATTAGAGTCCAATAATTTGATTTTTTTTTCTAGCACAAGAAAGTATCTCATTTAAAAATATATGATACCACTAAACTTCTTTTATGTTATCATTTTTTCATGTTATCTTTTAATTTTCCAAATGAATTTTTTCTGATGTATTATTTTTAGAATTGCAATTATGTTAATATGTCCCTTAAAATTTTCACCTTGTGTTATGGTGTCAGTGGTAAGATCTTCTAAAGGTTTATGATTTAATGTAAAAGCACATTTTTATTTAGCTAAAAGTCATTTTGATGTATAATCTGGGGAAAAACCTTTTATTTCTACATATATATATTTATACACTAAAATGTGATTTTTCTTGAAAGTTACTATCTTAGGTGGCTAATCACATATGCTAAAGATACTCTGAGCGTATTTGTATCTTTTATCTAAACTTATCTTCAATGCCAGTACGAACTTACAGAGCCACATAAACACCGCACGGTGGGATTTATAACCATGCTTTGATCTTGATCAGAAGTGCAAAGACTCAGCTTGATCACTTGTCTCACTCAGCAGACTTTGGCTTTGATTGGCTTCTTGCTCTCTCTAAAAATAAAATCTGACCTCAATTGATGAAGATACACCATCACTAAGAATATTTCAAAGGGTGGATACCAAAGATATCCAGAAATTCCCAAAAGAGAACTTCCAAAAATATTCTCAGCGGCGAAATAAGTTTCTGCTCTCTTCAAGTGATTAATTTGAAACTGGCAGCTCTCATTTTGTTGTATTCATTCTGGTTTGGTTATTTAAACTTCATTTTCATGATTTAATAATTATATGTGTTTTATTTCTGCAGTGATCAACTTGCTAAGGGACTGTTCCTCTATAGGAAACATTTCCTATGTGATTTCAAAACACTAATGTATTTGTAGGGGAACAAAGCACATATGTACATGAGTTTGTGTGTGTGTGGAGGGGTGTTAGTGTGTGTGTTGTAACCAGATTAACTCTTGTATATATAAAACATTATATTTCACAGATGCAGACACAATTAGGGGAAACAACCTTATTCAATAAATATACTTTTCCTGGTGAATTTAGGGAAAAGCAACAGTAAATGTAAGATAAATAGAATGCATTTTGCTAATTTTAATATATATGTAGTGTAATAAAACTTGTTCTGGTACAGAAAATTCATTTCCAGAAATATGAAAGAAAGCATAGAGATTTTTCTAGGAATTTAAGAGGAAATGGTTTTGTTCAGAGGCCACGAAACAAAGGACCTAAATTCTTCTATATTTATTTTGAGTATAAATGCTACTGGATAGGTCCCCTACTTTGAAGCCACATTGGTCACCTGACTACCCCTGGGTCCAAGGTAGTTAGGTTTGCTCTCCAGAAGTTGGAATTTTCCAAGCATATTAAGCATTAAGTAAGCAAACAGATCCCTACCCTAGACACTGGATAAATCTGGTTATTCTTTGGAGAAAGGGGCAATGATTAGAAAAGAAGGAGAGGCTGTCTTCCAGATGAAAGAGTAACAGTGTGAATTATTGCCTCTCTGCCTTTGCAGCACAGTAACCTTGTCGCCTGTACCTACTTAATTCTCACCCAAAAGTCCAAAGGCAATGTCTCTGTGGTCAGAAAAGTTTCAAAGCACCGGGTAAAAAGCACAAATGGAATCCCCATGCCCTCCACCTTTCTCTTCCTACTCCTGACTTTAGTCCGCAGGGTGACTGATGCTGCGTGTCTGTGCAGTGGACAGCTGTACCTATCCAAACTCAAGCCCCACACAACAGCTGTTTTGTAGCCACAGGTTAGGACAGTGACGGTGCTGTCACTTACTGGATAAAGGACCACAAAAATGCTTTTTATACCCCAAAGTGGTCTCATCACCACCTGGGGAGATATAAAAGGATGGGTGCTGGCTCTTAATGGGCATCTTCTTGGCACGATCTAGAATGAAGAAGAGGCACCAGCCCCCTGTAGACCCTCCTCTCAGCAGCATGCACTCTTTGTCACACAGGCAGCAGCATGGGCAGTGGACGGGCACCAGAACAGTTCCTTAAAGCTCAGGAAACAGAGCAAGGGTCTTTCTTAGCTCCGTCCTCTTGTTTCTGGAATGGAATCTTGGTGTTTCGTTGACTCTTTGTTCTCAAACCAGTGCATGCATTCTGCTGTGTCCTCCCTGAAAGCTAAGCTCTTGCCCGAATGCTCATGATGAACATTAGGTCTCAGTTTTCTCCTGTAGATAAAGTGGATTTCACATCCCCTCTAAACACATTTTCCCTGGCTACTTAAGACATATTGAAAGGAGAGACCCCGTGTTCCTACTGAGTATATGTACAGCTACCCTATGACTCCAGCAGACCCTTCATTCCTGCCTCTCTTCTTGAGGGTGCCTCAAGTGTGTTCAGTAGAAACATAGTCTCTCATTCCATGATCACAGACAAAAGCTCAAAATCTAAATGCCCAGTTAAGCTTAGGCATTTACAGAAACACATGTACAGACAGGAATCATCAATCAGTAAGCGGTTGACATCCATAAATGGCAGGGGCTTCTTCACATTTCAATGAGGAGGATGGTGGTGGGGAGTCTCAAAAAAGGAAAAAAAAAACAAAAAAAAACAGGACAAAACTTCGTGAGTTCACTCAGTTCACCAATACCAGGCTGTGGAAGGGCCATGCGATACCACTCTCAGAAGGCAGGATCCAAAGTAAATAATCCACAGATGGTTAATCAGTGATGCAATCATACATAAAGGACAGAACCACACTACAGATTCTGTAGAGTAGAAGCCGTGGACATTTTTGGTTTATATCTTAAAGTAAGAATGCAGAAACACGGAGTAATTTTCCATGTTGCATGGGGCCTGCAGGCTAAGGCACAAATAAACATTTGGATTCTCCCCTTAGATCCTCTGGCTATGAGTCTTGCTCTTTCAGAGTTACACATCACTGTCTAGTCTTATCTTTATTTTATATCTTGTGTAAAATCATTTCCTAACAATAAAAATAAGAGTATGTAAAGCAAGAACTGGGCTGCACAAACACCCTGCATTACGTTATTTAGTACCTACAATGAAGTTACGAGATAACTTGGAAGCAATAGAGCTTACGGACTTCAAAATTCACAGAGAGAGCCTCACTATGCCTTAATTCTAAACCAGGCAGTTTGGCCTCATGAACGCTCGTGCAAAGTTTCACTCTTCTCTGCTAACTATGACAGTGGAGCTATCTTTGATTGTTTCTCCTGCACGTTTTTGTTTCCCTTAAGACTTTGGTTGGAATGTTTTGCTACAATAAAATGATGACTTGATAATCATTATTACCCGTGTTTTAGCTATTCCCAGCATTATGGTATGGATCTTAAATGTCCCTCAAAGACTCATGTGCTAAAGGCTTGGTCACTACTTTGTGGTACCATCAGGAGTCTGTAGAACCTTTGGCAGGTAAAACCAGTGAGAGGAAGCTGGGTCATTCTGGGAGGTGGCACATGCCCTTGGAGCAGACATTTGGTCCCTGGCCCCTTCCTCTCTTTGTTTCTCAGGTGCCATAAAGTGAGCAGCTTTGTTCCACCACAGTGTTTTCCTTTGTCCTAGGCCTGAAGCAACAGGGTTGAGGAACCATGCACTGAACCCTCAGAAACCATGAACTACTGTGTCCCAACATTGAGAAAGAGTATATCACATGTCACCAGCTAGGGTAAGATAAAAATTCAAAATTTCAGATATACTTTCTACTGACCATATGCTGCTTTCTCACAGCAAAATCGAAAAATTTTAAATGAAACCATTGCAAGTTGAGCCATCATCAAGTCAAGACTGTTGGTAATAAAAAAAAACAAAGCGAGATGTTCTAACAGGCCATAGGTCTTATGCTTTGATCACTGTAGTCATAGCTACCAGCCCAGTGGTTGGTACTTGACTGAGAGTTGTAAAAGAAATTAAAACTGAGCCAGAAAGAGAAATGTCTGTGAAATTCAAGAGTGATCAATTTCCATATCTCATCTCCTTGTTTTAGGGTTTGTGTTCTTGCTCACTTGACAGAATGTGTGAATTCTCTGTTACCCTGAGCTTCTATATCACAGTTCACTGTATATTAGTTTGGCTCAAAATGAATGCTGAGGCATTAGATGTGGCCTAATTCTCCTGACCAGGAGTGAGATTATGAGATAAAAAACTACATGGATGTTTAAAGCTTACCTTAGAAAAAGGAAAGTAATTGTGAAGGTGAGGTGAAAGTTTATTGAACATTTACTAAATAAATCAAGAAGTATTTCTTCCAAACTAAAAATGTCCTTGCAGTAACAGGAATAGAAATGTATTTCTTAGTGTTCAGACATGGGATATCTCATTGTATTCACTTTCCCTGCAAATATGCTACTTACACTATGGGGTTCAATAATCTCTTCAAAATAAATAATTCTCAAATTTATATTTTCAGCGTAGAACTCTCCCTTGAGCCTCAGACCTTTACATCTAACTTTTTAACAATTTTTTTTAATGGATGGCTTTTAAACATCTCAAGTTTCTGTTCAAAACTGGTTTCAGTTTAAAACTGAAATAAATCATCTTTCTTCCAAAATTGGCATCTCTTTCAGTACTGTATTCTCTTTCTTTAGCATGTAAAATTGAGTAGCTTTTGAACACATAGCAAAAGGTTGTGGTGAATGCCAGCAAATCCCTTCCTTTAGAATAAAAAATATGAGAAAGGGTATTTTAGAAGCTCACAAAGAGAAATATTATCTGATACCAGTGGCACAGTAATCTATGCCAGTGATACCACACAGCAATAAAATGTTTGTTCACATAGTCTGAAAGCAGGGTGTGATTTGGAATTTCTAATCAATTAATTGGTACATTGAGGGAAGACTTAGTACTAGGGTTATTCTACATCTCAGTTTTCCTGCCACAGCTCTTATTTTCTTTTCTGCTGGCCCAGAATCCAATTTGCTTTTGTATTTTCCAATTATTTTGTTTTTTAATGAAGTATTACTGGTAGGTAAATTAAAACAGTCTTGGATGGGTTTAATAGAATGTGTTCCTTAACTCTGAGCTTTGTCATGAAGCATGATGAGATATATGCAAACTGAACAGAATTCTTATTCTACCAAGTAGTAAGATAAGGAATATGGCTGCCAACCCTCCATTTCTCTTTTGTAAACTTTTCCAGACACGATGTGATTAAACTCCCATTCTACCCAAAGCCAGTTAACTGTTTGTGTCACCGAGTGGTTCTAGGTGGCTACTATATCCTGATGTCCTGGTGACTCTAGAAAATTAGCCACTAATTATAGGACCCACTTACTGATTAAGAGTTGGATGCAGTTAGCAGTAAGTGAAGCAACTGGCAAACATAGGAAACTCTAAGTTGATCGTAAGTGATACATAGGCAAATAATAAAGGTTGAATGGGTCAGACATGGAAGACATAAAGAGTAAGTATTCTTAGAATTATTTTATTATCTATTATATGGTGCAAATCTATAAGTATATAGTTGTTTCATTTTGAGTAACACCTTCAAATTTTGTAATGCACTCTTTTGTAAACAAAAACATATTGAAATAAAGTTCATACATATTGAACAATTAAGTACTTTTTCCATATCTTAAGATATTTTGATGTTGAATATGAAATACACAAAATATGCTAGCTATCCTCAGGGGGCGTAACTAAATACATGTAAGGCACAGTTGACAAATCTCCTAAAGTAGCATCAGTATGTATTACAAAAGCTCATAGATCTCTTTTGGAGACTGGATCAAAAGAAACCTATTTAACACTCACAGAGGCAGTCAAGTATGTTTATAGCTCACTCTTTGAAGCACAGTATTTCATTCAGATCAGAAGACCACTCACCTCAACTTCACTCATTTTGATTCTAAGATTTCTCTTGCCCATAAAAAATGAAGTAATAGGTATTATAATTGAACCATTAAGAGACTAAAATCTCACAAACAGCTAAATAATGTCACTTTTATGTCAGTGTCATCTGATACTTCAAACAGGAAATCAATTGCAAAAGTTGTTCTATCTTTTCATCTAATTCATGGAATTCAAGCACAGGTTTCTGCAGTACATTTTGTTATACATGAATCACATGACGTGATTTGGAGTACAGTCACTGATTCTTTAAAACGGGCAAAATGATTATGAAATTATTTGTATTTGTAGTGTAATGATCATAAGAAAACAAATTTTGTACTGTTCCTAACAAACTACGAAATATACTGAACAGACACATACTCAGAATTGGTCAGTTTGTACAAAATTTATAGCTGTGTCCAAGCAGTTTGATGCGTTATGCAAATCCAAATGTAAGTGCTGGATTTTTAGAAATAATTTTACTTTTGAAATTAGCTTTGAGTAGAACTCTTCTATAATTCTAATGCTAGACAAATAATTTCAAATGATGTAATTTCTTTTTAAAATCCGCTTTAGCTCTTACTCTGTCTTGGATTGCATGATCAATCATACGGTTTTTTTCCTCATTTAAATAGAAGACATCACTGCCCATTGATCTAGCCAAGGCCTAACTCTGGAGGATGTCTGAGACTCATCTTCCTCACTCAGACATCCAGTCATTAAGCAGTCTTGATGAACTAAGTTCTAGCTTCTCTATCACTAACTGAGTTCAAGGCTTTAGAATTTCTCTCCAAAGTTACTTCAAAAGATGTCTGTCTGGTCTCCCGGCCCTAGTCTTTCATCCTTTCAGTCCGGCCCCCACGCTTCTGTCAAAGCAATAGTTACTTTAAAATCCTTTGAAAGTTCTCAATGTCCTACAGCATGAACTTCAAGCTTTCTGTCACGGAAAGTTTTTGCCCAGCCTTTGTAGCGTATTTCTTGCCTCCTCCCTCCATGTACCCTCACTCCTGGTGCATCTGTGCGTCACATATATTATCTTGCAGGACATGAGGTAGAGACAGTTTCTTAACCTTTTCCATTTCCTTTTTACATGTTTGGCTTTCTTAGCATAAGGTGCATTCCTCTACCACAGTGCTTAACATCTACTCTACTGTATTACAACTGTGTATGTGTGCTTTTCCTCTCTACGCTGTGAGTTTTGTTAGAACAAAGAATCTGTTGTTTCCTCCTTATCCCATTATTGTAAATATTCTTTTACCATAGACATTAAATAAATTTCTTGAATATAAGATGGGAAATGAATGCTGAAGTGAGACCCAGGTAAAGTGCTAGATGAGAGGAAGCAAAGGGATCTATTATTCTAAAATAGGAAGAAAGAGGGAACAATTCACATGGAATTTGTTCTTTTAAGTATATCTTGTGTCATTCACATAATTTGGAAATGCAGGGATGTCAGAAATGAAATTCCATGCAAAAAGGACAGCATTGAATCCATAGGAAGGGTCGTAGAAGCAGTGAGAATTTCAGTGTGGCTCAGGTGTCTGATAACATGAACTGGAACAGTAAGATATATTTGGAAGGTCAGATTGAAATTCCTGAGTGGCACTCAGTCTAAAAGTTTAGACTTTGTTTTCTTAACAAAATGCTTTAGAATTTGAATAGGAGTCATATGCCCACACATAATCTGAAAACTGTGTGGGATCAGTGGCATAGAAGGAAATAAAACGGATCAGTTAGAAAGTGATTTTGAGTGCAAGTTTGGTGAACAGTAAGCACTGCTGTCCTGGACTAAATTATACTGGCTCATAACAGGCTTTCACTTAGGTGTTAGGGACTTTGTGAGCCAGTTCAATGGTCAATCATCACCAAAAAATAAAGTGTGCAATTTATAACTCAATAACTTACATTAAGAATAAAGGTAACAGGTAGCTTGAACTAATCACTTCATAATTTGTTTATTTTATTATCCAGGTGTTACATGTTTCTGTGTAGCTGAAATAGTACATAATGGTGTAAGATTGCAAGTTTCCTTCCAGCTCGGTGTTTCATGACAGTCTGATGATAGCTGTCAGTCAGTCCTGATGGAGTATTTACACTGCAGGAATTGGCAAATATTAATGTCATGATTTGAGTTATTGTTTCATTAATTGCCTAGAGAAAATTAAAGAGGATTCAGTTTTAAACCATATCACATTTACAGTCATTGAACTATCAGTTGCTCCTACATTTATAAAATATTCTAGTATTAAGAAATTATTCAGAAGTTATTCACATCTTTGAAGTTTTAACATATCTTTATTTTTTCAAACATTTATGAGAACTGTGTTCATGCATAGATTGTTGCTATAGGGTAGTTGGCTATGAATACAACAGTTTTTCAAAAATCACCCAAAGCATTTTGTGAGGATCAGTTGGATGTATGGAATTTACAATAAAGAGTAACATTTATATATGCATATATATGCATGTGTATTTTCCTTTTGCTTTTTTTGGTACTGGGAATTGAAATGAGAGTCTTGAGTTTGCTAGGCAGGCATGGTACCATTAAGATCCATATCAAACCCCAGAGAAATATTATATATTATACTACAACTTTTTCTTTTTGATATTGGGTTTGTCTAGGTAGTTCAGGCTGGCCTAGAATTCACTATTTACTCCAATCTGGCCTTGAGCTTACTGTAATCTTCTTGCCTCAGCTTCCTGAGTGCTAGGACTACAAATGTGAGCCACCATGCCCAGGTATACTTTACTACAAATTTTAAAGTGTGATGGGAAGGGGATTTAGCTCAGCGGCACAACACCTGCTTGGCAAGTGTGAGGTCCTGAGTTTGATTTCCTGGATCACCCCCCTCCAAAAAAAACCTCCAATCACTAAAGTGTAAGTATACCTACTTTTACACCAATCAAATTTGCAATGAACATATGTATGTCTTTGTATAGGCTGTGTATAACATGCCCGTTAAAATTTTTCTAATCCACTACTGATAATATGACTTTTGTCATAGAAACGGGAAGAAAATAATACAGAAATATTTGAAGGTTGTGCTCTAGCCTATGAAAAGTGATTGAATGTGAACAAATGCGTACTGACTCTCAAAAGAATGGAGTGTGTTGATATATAGTTTGGAAAAATACAGAGTGAAAAATATTTCTTAAGTATTAGTATTTGGTTTTTGACTCTTGATGCCCCAATAGGTCTTTGCCAGTAGTTAAGAATAGACTGTACTCATCTAGAGATGCACGGATTTGGTAGTCACACTTGTAGCCTATAAATATTTGTAAAAACTGCAGAAAAAGAAGACAAACTATAAGTGTCTGTGAGAGCAAATCTGATCTTAGGGGAAAGGAGAAAAAAGGTAGGTAGAGAAGGAGTGAGGAATAATTTGAAAAGCAGAAAGAGGATTAGAGAATTTTCTGGTCCAAGAAGCCTGGTGGCAATGAAACTGTCACAAAGAATCTGTCAATAATAAATAATACTAACACTGAGAACTTAGCATCAGAAATTTGTTAGTATTTTGTTTGAAACTAGTAACTTAAAGAAAAAAATGAGTAGTTAAATTGGAACAGGGCAACACAGGGCACAGTAGAAGTTAGAAAATGTAAGTGTTCTTACAAAAGAATCAACAGCATCCAGGTAATTTATGTTTCAGTATACCTGTAGGTCTGTTCAAAATGAATAACCCTCTGTCATCTTGGTAAAGTCATGATGTAGGCTGTAGATTCTGGAAATGGAAGAGCCCTTAGCAGAACTTGCCCATCAAATATCAAATACAGTAAATCAAATCGGAGCACCTGGTAACTTCTGGTGCTAGGAGATTACAATTACTTACATGAAAGCAAAATCAAGAAGTTAGTTCAAATGCTGATAAGGCATTACAGATTGTGCTGCTCTAAACATGGGTGCACATGTACCTCTGTGGCATGATGTTTTAAATTCTTGTCCAGAATGGGGAATAGGTGGGTCAGATGGGACCTCTAATCCTAGTTTTTAAGGAATTGCCACACTGATTTCCACAGTGCTTGCACCAGTCTGCATATCCACCATCAGTGAAAAAGAATTCCTTGGTGTTATGGTTGATGCACTTGTGTCAACTTGGGGAGTCTAGAGATTTGACTGAGTGACTCAGCAGGAAGCTAGGATGCTTACTATGTATCTATCCTGAGCCTTTGGAAGGGGAATGCATGGAGATTGTGTGAGAGGTACATGCCCCCTGGGTGGGGGTAGGCTATTTACAAGGTAAGGGAAGGAAAGGGGCTCCTTGCCTGCCATCCCTCCCTTTTTGGCTGTTGTTTTTGCTGTATTCTGCCACAATGAACATTTGCCCTCTGCCATGTGCCACTCTGCCTCTGAGCCAGCCAAGTATGGACTGAAACCTCCACAAACTGTAGGCTAAATAAACCTTTCCTTCCTTCATTTTGGGTGTTGAGTAGTTTGTCTCAGCAACAAGAAAAAAGTAACCAAGACACTTGGAAACACCCAAATGCCCAACAATCGAGGAATGGATACAAAAAAAATCTGTTTTTTATATATAATGGAGGGCTACTCAGCCACAAAGAAGGATAAACTGGAGATTTATAGGTAGATGGATGCAACTCAAGATCATACTCAGAAGATTAATAAATCAGACCCATATGTGTAAATATCATATTGTCTCACTAGTGAGAGAAACTGAACAAGTAAATAAAATCCAAAATATGCAATAGATGTAGTGAATTAGGAAGAAACTTTTCAAAAGAAAAGACAGACCGTGACGGAGGAAAGGGGAAAAGAAAGAAGGAATTCACAGGCTCAATTATTAAGGGGACACTCTTATCTATCCCTTCATTATAGATCCAATTAAGAACTGACAAGCCAAAGTCCTATCTGGAAATTTGCTTTGTCCCTCAAATAGGAAGAGCAAGAGTTTTCTACGATCTTGGCCACTGGGTTGCAGTGCTCCCTTCTGAAATTTAGGAACTTATATCCCACATAGTTATGAAGTGTTACCTTCATGATCTGTGATGAGAAATTTCTTAAAGAATCTGGAGATCTCTAGAACAGACATATTACTATGGCTAGTAATATTATAATTATATACATTTTCTCTTACATTTATCAAGGTCACTTGATATGTTAGATATTTTTCTGGCCAAACTACAAGACTATAAATACACTGCATAGTAGTATATTAAATGAAATTCCATAGAAATATTCCTCAGTTTTAGTTCGTGCACAAGAACAGTGTTAAAGGAAGGAGTGCAATGAAAATCCAATTCTAGTCTCAGTTATATCTTACCAAATCTGTTGAGATCTCTCTCACTCTTTCCGTATTTATTTATAGATGAGCCTTGTTGAAACACTGGTCATTCCTTCCCTTTAAAAGCACCTGTACTTAGCACAGACCTTCATATTCTCAGTCTGTTGGAAAACAGATACAGTCCCCAGGTAAGTGCGTCTGTGTGGCATGGTGCCACTGGCAACGAAGAGTGGTATGGCCTTCACTGAAAAAGGCTCCTGTGGTATGTGGAACTTTCTTTTTTCTAAAGTAACTGAAAATTTTTCTTAACTAATTTTATTTTTCTCAATAATTTTATTAATTGAACAGAATTTTATGGTTCAAAATTCATACATTGAAACCCTAACTCCTATGTAACAGAGGTTGAAATTGTGACCTGGGAGGTAGGTAGGGTTAGATGAGGTCAAGAGGGTGCAGTTCCTCTCATCCCATCAATGCCTTCATGAGAAAATTAGAGACCAGAGGTCTCTCTCTCTCTCTCTCTTTCAATGAAGGAATGAGAAGTATTTAGACTACAAGTGAAGATCACCCAAGAACTGAATCTGCTTGTACTTTGAACTTGGAATTTCTAGCTTCTGATCCATGAGAAATAAATTTCTCTTGCTTAAGCCAGCCATTAAGACATTTTATTATGGCAACACAAGCTGTCTAATACAAAAGAATATTTGTTAATTGAGATAACTAATAGTTTTCAGAGAGCTTATAGGGCTGCCGTAACACATTATGAAAAGGTGGTTGACTGAAAACAACAGACCTTTTATTCTTTCACAGCTCTGAAGTTTAAGTGCTCCCAAAATAAGGCACTGGCAAAGCCAGTTTCTCTCTAAATGCTTTAGAAAATAATTTTTTCCCTTCTTTTCTCCTGTTTTCTGGTAGGGCTTAGTAATCCTTGTCATTCTTTGTCTTGTATCCAAGTCACTTTGATCTCTGCCTTCTTCATCACATGGTGGTGTTTTCTCTGTGGTTTTCTGTGTATCTAGCCCCTTCCTATAAGCCTATAAGGATATGAGTGATGTATTCAAGGCACACTCCAATCCAGTGTGACCTAATTTTCACTTAATTCTTTCTACAAAAAAAATTTTCTATTTCTAAATAAAGTTGCATTCTGAGAGAATATGAATTTTAGAAAGACATTATTCATTTTGCTACAGTTCATAATTGAGTTAAGCATTTCAGTCTATAGTAAAATACTTACACAGCTCACAGATATGGCTTTTATAAGTGTCATGGTTTAGATCTAAAATAATCCCCAAACGTTTCATGAGATTTTTGGAAGGTGATTGGATTGTGGGGTTGCTCTACCTACTGGTGGATTAACCTGCTCAGGAGATCATAGTTGAATGTGCTATTGGGAAGCGCAACCTGGTTGCAAGATGTGGGTCACTGGGGACCTGACCTACAAGGGTATATCATTGTGCCAGGATCTTCACCTTCTTTCTCTTTCTTACATGCTGAGTGTTGGACAGTTTTCCTTTGCTATGCTCTTGCACCATGCCCTTTCTGTCTTGGAGCCAGGCAACAGCAGAATGAACTGTGAGCCAAAATAAACCTCCTTCCCTTAAATTGTGAGCGTGGGATATTTTGTCCCAGAGATGGAAAACCTGACTAATACAGAAAATTGTTAACATGAGTGGAGTTGTTACTGTGACTGTACTTGACCATGTGGTTCAGAAGTTTTTAGAAGTGATTTCCAGGAGGAGTTTGGAAAGGGTTGGAGATTTGGGCCACAGGAAACCTTGAAATACTGTAAGCAGAAACTGATGAGATATTCTGGCCAGAGCTGAGAAGCCCAGATGCTGAACAATTAATATCAGGGTCATGAAGCTTCAGACTGGAAAGTGGACTACAGGTCATATGTGTTATATTCTGTCAAAAAACGTATGTTCTGTGCATGTTATAAAACCATTACGTGAGACCGAATGGAATCATGGAAAGAGGGTGGAATCATTGACTTAGTGAAGAAAATTTCAAAGCAACCTGTCATTCAGGTATGGATACTTCTGGCTTCTTTTAGACAGATGTACAGTAAGACTCAGAGCTTACTGATTTGGAAGCAGAGCTTACCAATTTGAAAAATTTGCAATTTTTGCACAAAGGAAGCATTTGAAAAGTTGGGGACAAGGGAATCATGGTTGCTAAAAAAGATGAGCATTAAAAAGAAGACAAATACTTTGCAAGAAGATAGTAGGAAAGGTGTCTTGAAGGCATCTGAGAAAATATCCTGACACCATCCATCACAGCCTCAAGTATGTAAAAGGGTAAACTCTTCTGACTTTCCTTTGAGAAGAGAACCCCAGCGTACTCTCCTCATTCAGGGATGCCAGGGAAGTATATTCCTGAGTTCAGCTACTTAGGGTTTCAGAGATGGATGCAGCTATTGTCCAATGGGGCCAAGCTGGCAGCAGGCATCACACATGTGGGGTTGTTTCTTTAGGCATGTAGAATGTAAGAGTTGTGGAGTCCTGGGGGCTTCTATTCAGAGTTCAGAAAAAGGCCTTGGAGGCCAGATAATATAGTGTGAAAGGATCATGATCCCTGCCAGAAGTCCAAGAGAAGAAAATGCAGGAAGCTTTGAGAGTCAGGTTCAAGATACAGTGGAGACTTCATGAGGTTGGTGATGGCAGGAATAGGGAACATTTGCTGAGGAATTCCTTGGTCTGTGAGTACAGCATGACCAAGAGACAGGGCATGTGTGTGCAAGCAGCAAAGCTATAGAAGCAGAAGAACCCAAGTCTTTCAGAGCTCACATCTTGTCACAACCTGCTCCATGTGCTGGACACAGAGGTGCAGGATTTAACATTTGTCCAGCTGAATTTCATCTTGCTTTGGTCTAATTTCTTTCTATGCCCCTATTCCTCCCTTTTGGAATGTGTACCTGTGATATCACATATGGAAGCACTTTTTTTTTGAATTTTACAGGAGCTCACAGCTAAGAGTTTGCCTTGAGTCTCAAAGGAGACTTTGGGCTTTTCAGCACTGATGGAGCTATTAAAACTTCAGTGACTGTCAGAGATGGACTAGAGGCATTTTGCATTATGAGACAGACCTGAGATTTTTGAATACTTCAATGTAGATTTAAAGTATTCTCTCAAAAGTTTCATGGGATTTTGAGGTGATTTGATTATGAGATGGCAACATATTCATCAGCCAAGTCACCCACAGATGAGTTCACTCCTGAATGTGTTGTTGGGAGGTGGGTCCTGGTCAGAAGAGGTAGTCCTTGGGGACGTGACTCGGAAGGGAATGTTTTTGTCCTGGCTCCTCCTTTCTTTCCCTGATTCCTGGCTGTCATGGTTAAGCAGTGTTTCCCCTGCATTCCCTTTCCCCACTCTGTTTCTGCCTTGCAACTAGCTAACTATAACCCAAACCGTAAGTCAAAATGACCTCCCACTTTTTTTTTTAAGAAAAAATGTGGCCACTGGGTACTTTATCCCTGCAACAGCAAGGTGACTAATATCCTAAGTAATAAAGATTGTATTTTGTGTCACATCCTTAACTCATCTTTTTCATTTTGGTTAATTTCTCCTTTAGTTGCTTTTGTCTTTGGAAGCTGTGGTTTGCCCATGAGGAAGGATAAGTTCTCCCTGTGGCTGATCTTTCAGGGAAGGTAAGATGGCAGGTAAACTGAAGCTGTCTTTCTTACACACTTGATCTAAAAAGGTAGCCAGCACTGAATAAGTAAATGTGTCTCTGTTGCCTAGTTAATGTGACTAATATCAAGACAAGGAACATTGTTAAAAATAAACAGTGCATTTCATAATGATAAATGATCAGCTCATCAAAAAGATGTATCTTAAAACTGTAAAAGAGTTTCATGATCTGTGATACAAAGAAATTTCGTCAAATCCAAAATTGCAGTTGAGTATTTTAAAAGTTGCACTCCCAGTAATTGATAGAAGATCCAGGCAAAAATATTGTTAAAGAAATAAATTACTATCAACATATTTGTCTTGAATATCATTTATAGATATTACACCCTATACTGTACAATACGTATACTTTTTAGAGTATTCACAGGATGTTCACCAATTTAGGCCATAGAATAGAACAAAGCATATCTCGTTAAATTAAATACAGGAAAATAAACCTTACTGTGTGTGTTTGCTAACCACAACAAATTTACATGATAAATGAGTATGATATACACAAAACTGCAACCACTTTGAAATGAAATATAAAATGTTTTGTGACCTCAACTTTCCGAATGAATGTCAGTGAAACATCTTATTTAATGCTATGAACCACAGGGGAATAAAGAAAAATCTCCACTAACCTGGTCAAGAAAATTAACTCTAAAAACTGATTACCCATTTTGAAATTTAATGTTTGTAAGACTTCTTAAAGTTAACTTATGTTTGGACCCTAAAGAAACCTGTGTTCAGCAATCCCACTAACCCTTTCTAATAAGCTCAGATCATTTAGGTCATTATCCTGTATTATCACGATGGTCCCATTTTTAAACACCGCCTAACAGTCCTCTCAATGTCTTTTTGGAATGGAAGAAGGGACTTGACAAAGGTCCCGAAAATGTAAAATAAACACCTTTTCTGCATATGTTAACGCCACTGTTTATTGGATGTTCACTCAGCTCTGATGTAATGGGGGTCATTAGGGAAGTAATGACAGCTCAGACTCTGTCAATATCTGACTTTCAAAAGAGTAGGAACATCCTGTGTCACTGGATGTAGCTGCTGCCGATGTGCAAGGAGGAGCAGAGGTGCTATTCCTTGTCGAAAAGTTTCTGGGAAAATTTTTTTCTGCTGCAGACATGGTGTTTCAAGAATCAGACAAAATATATTTCATGGAAAATCTATTTTGAGTTCGACATTCATTTGAAAAGCTAAAACTAGCACCCGGATAAAAAAAGGAAGGGATGAAACATCAAACTGAAAATATCTCCCTATATTGTGACATTTTAGCAAGTGTAAATGAAATCACCTTTAAGACTGTCACAAGCAAAGAAATCCAACTGGGGTCTTGATGACTGCAGGGATGTTAAAGAATCTCTCATCAGCAGACCGTAAAGAATAAAGCAAAAGCTATCAGTGGTGTGCAGATGTTATCAGAATGTGACTTCAGCACAACCCTGATTCCTGACGGAGAGACAAAGCTGCAGCTGTTTAATGTATTACAGGAACTAACCACAAACTCTATTTTGCTTCTCCTATTTTATAATGCTTAAGTTTTTTTTTTTGAGACACACGAATCACACTTTGGAAGAACTTCCTCCAACCTCGTTTTGAAAGTCTAAATGCTTGCTGTTGAGACGCAGGGAGTTCTGGGTAAGTGGCAGATGTGAGTGTGGACAGTGAGAAATGTATGGAGGAGGATGGTGTCTGTTTGCATTCCTGTGGGGAGACAGTTCTCATTATTTCGTGTTAATGGATGCAGAGGTGTGAGATGTAGAGACCGAACACTGATTTGGCAGCAAACCTACTTTAAATCTAATGCTTATATCCTTCAAGAGAAAAACAAAACAAAGCATAGAAACTCAAACTTGTTAAACAAATCAGAACACACGTGGAGATATAAAGCAGATAGTTTTGCTCAGGAGATTTTTTTTCCTTTTCTGGGATATATAGTAGAAATTTCATAGATTACTTATGTAGTTTCAAAAGGAATTCTTTCTATTTCACTAACTACCTCCCCTCTCTGAGAATTCCTTTTGAAGGACTGTTAGGTTTTATATTTTTTAAATCAATCAATTACAACAACATGAACTCCCATACTACGACATATTTTTCTCTCTGATTTATTAGTTTAGACGTATATATTTCCCAGGAAAATCCTGTTTTTCAAAAGACTCCGCCTCTCTGTTCTGTGCTCGTGCGAGTTTGTCCCCAGTTCTAGGTGGGTGTCGGAGTCGGTGGAGCGGGTAGGTTTGAGGTGGCCCCTCTGGCCTGGCACAGGGCTCTGCTCTCTTCTTCAGGGCGGTCTCTGTTCTCAGCCTATGGAGCCTGCAGGGCCTTGGGCCAAGACGCCGCCATTAGCAGGATCAGAGGGACTGAAAATCACAGGACAAAAGCGGAAACGGGAGAAACAAGGTCCTTTTATTTCCGAAAGAACAGGGTGCCCTCTCAGATTATAAACATAAATCACATTCATTCATGTGGCATGGGCCTTTCTTTCAGATAAGATATAATTTACATTATGTTAGAAAGAATCCCAAAGAATTACACTCTTTCAGATGGATGCTTAAGTCTGGGGCTTCCAAACATGAACAATCAAAGACAGATAGACCTGGAATGAGGGTTGGGTTAATGTGTGTTCTCAAGAGAATTTCCCATAAGATGAAGGAAAGAATAAGGCTAAAGAATTGTTGGTAGTATGCTGCACTTTCTGAAAGAGTCAGATGAGATTCGAGCTTAAAACAACCAAAAGATAGGCCCATTCTATCTTACTAAACAAAGTTTAGTTCTAATCTGATATTTTGAAAACAAATGAAACCAAATACAAAAACGATTCTTGGTTTTACAACACATTTACATATTTCTATCCACATGGTTTTAATTCAGGAGAAAGTAAGCATAGTGCATATTTAAGGATTGGTTTATAGTGGGACCAATGTGTTCTTCTTATAGTTCTATCCTTAGCATCTAAAACAAACTGCCCCACTGACATTCTCCACTAATCTTGGTCGAACTAAACCACTGAGCATGAGGAAAGAACCTTGTTCTGGATACTACATGGAATACAAGTTTCAAATATTAGACTATAACAGCACTGTCCCTCTAAAGGTCCATCTTAGCTTTTAAGGAAATCTCATGCAGTTTTTATGCCACCATAAACAACAGAGGGAAAGAAAACCTTTCTTAGACTAAGGTGGTTCCACTTTTTGCCAAGATGTGACCAGCCAAAAAACTCAAATGATATTTTGAGGAGATGCTATCTGCCATAGGGATTACCACAATACATGTAGGATCAAAGGAAATTTCACATTTTACCCTGGTGATTAGCTGTAATTAAATAAAGTAAGTCTTTTTAAACTTCATTAGCAGCAAGACGTTTGCTACAGCAGAGTGGGCACAAATCATCCATTCTTAATTAAAAGATAATCCACAGGACAGCCATAATCTTCTAAAAATATACCATTTCCCCTGAAAGATTTGCTCATCAAATAAGGATAAATAACAGTTTCTACGAGGTGAAACCATGAAGGAATGGATGCTCCTCCCAGTTGCTTGAGTGAGTGCTGGCTGAGGCTGATAACATCACTGTGGCATGCATGCTATTATCTAAAATGGTAGAATACCTCAGTTCAGCAAAGTCTGACATAAATCTTTGAAAACAAAGACATTGCATATGTATGAGCTGAAATAGATATGACAGTGTTGGCACATTAATATTCCTGTCACTAGGGGGTTTCAAACTTTTAAGGAAAGGATGGGAATGAATTCAGACTGTGGCTGGTAAAATAGGGCAACAGAGTAGGACAATTAGGCACCGGTAACCATAATAAAATATGGACAGAGAAGAGGTTCCTCTGCTCCTTGGCTTTGGTAAAAATTCAATGTACGATTGCCTCTTGGGAATGCCAAGAATAATTAATTTGGCGTAGAGATTTGCATGGTTGTTTAGAGCATACTAATACGGATATTCCATAAAGACCAGTCCCGATCAATAGAAGAGAGAACTGTTTATTCTTGTGGAGCCGCTGTGGTGGTTCATGGGTAACAGATGTTTCCACTTACTCCACAACAACCCTCATTAAAAGTAACCATGGGGCCTAATTGAATAGTTCTTCACATAGTTGGATCTTTCAGAAAATAGTTCTTTTATGTTCTACAGTTATTTTCTTTCCTGATTTTAGTTGCAGATATGAAAAGCTTTGCTGTAGACATCTTATCTAACTTCTCTGGAAGCAGTAAATGAATGACACGTAAACTCTTTTTCCTCTGTATTCCTCTGTACAGACTTACTATGTGTTGTAAAGCATCGACTTAGGAATGCCAACCATTTTCCAAAAAACCTTATAAATCATCCTATTCTAGAAAAATCACCACTTACCAAGGAAGATGACATAACACCTACATCAGCTTTCCTTCTTTATGGGACTGGGAAAGAGTTTTTCAACACCAGATCCTAATGAAACATAGCCACTAAGTTACAGTGCTGGTGCTCAAAGCTCATGTTGAAATGTTAGAAGTTTTCTTTTGGTAAAACATATGTGTTGATCTGGTGAGTGGAAATGAGGGACAGCTTGAAAGCCTTTTTACCAAAAGCCTTTTTGGTCACATTACTGCAGCCCTGCTAGGCTTGGTTTGAGCTGACAGCAGTCTTCCAGATGGAGAAAAAAAGGCTTCAGACCTCTCTTTTGACAAAGACACATGAAATAATATCTGACAAAGAAATCTCAAGCAAACATGAGGGCAAATCAGCAATTATGTAGGCTACAGAGGAGAGCCCATTGCGCTCACAAATACCTTTATTCTTCTTCAGATTTTACTCAGAACATCTCACGGAGGTGCTTAGGTCGGTATTTTTTAAAACAATTTAATATATGACTGTGCTTTGGGTTTGGTCGGACTCCTTTATTACACTAATGCTATTTGTCACTCCATGCATGTGTCAGCATTGTTTTTGAATGGCAAAGGGGGGGAATGAACGAAGCACAAAGAAAGGCTTTTGCAGCTCGCTCTATGCAACTTTACTTTAGAAAGAAAGGAATATTCCACGGAGATAAGTTCTGTGACACTTGAAAAATACTATTATCTCTTAAATGGCACCGTATGTCGAAAAAAATGACCTAAAATAAATTAAATGATCTTGGCAAAAATGGCAGCAGACCTGATCAAATCGTAGTTATATACTTCGCTCTTTAATCTTAGGTTCTCAGTAATATATTACTATAGGTCACTATAGCAAATAGATAAGAGAAGCACTTTTCCAAAGGTATTAAAATCTAAATTCCAAAATATTTATTTTTTGATAAAATAACATACCATGAAGAATTCACCACTGCAAAAATGAGTTTTGATCCTATCTTATAAATAAATCTCATTAAAAACATATATGCCCAATGAATTGAAGCCAAAGTTTTAACCAGGATGAATAATAATAATAAATGGGATGGAACATAAATTTCACAAGTGATTGAAATATATGTTTCCTCCAAGTGTCTGTTTTTTCTTTCACAAAAGTAAATCTATTACTGATCAAGGATATACTGTATCTTCAGAAAAATGTTTATGATATGATATTAGTAGCATAAAATATAAGTAAAAGCAAAGAAATTTGATCTTGTAAACTCTTCTATTTTATGTTATTTGTTGTGGTAAAATAATGAGTTGTTCTCTCTTCTTCTTTCTTTGACATATTTGGGATATTTCACATGACTTTGAAATGGCTTAAATATTCTACCACCCACTATCAAATGTTCAGAAAAGGGGAAGAAATTCTGTCATTTACTATGTCTGTGGTCATTTCTTACTGTCTTATTCAGTACTTGGGAGCAGAGAGGTAGAATGTATGAAAGGAATGGAATGAAAATAGTCCAATGTATGAAAACTTATTAAAAGTTACATCAGAAGATCTTGGACAAGAAGTATCACATATTTCTTTCTATGAGGACACCACAAACTCTCTAATGCCCACCCATGCCAATGAAATGGCTTGCACAGTGCTATACAAAAGGGTGCTTCGGAAATAGCTGTAAACACCAGCTTCCATTTTTAAAAGCACTAGACAAGTGTAGTATTTTCCTGACCACATTCACACAAAGAATCTTATACCCTCAGTTTTTTCTTTCTTAGAGCAAGTTCTTGTTGTATCAGGCCATACACAGTAAATTTAGTGTCATAGTATGTTCTCTGATGACCAGAAAAGAGCTAGAATAACAGCATCTCATCAATAAAGTTACCCTATGCTTTTGCTTATTACATATATTGGACCAGTTATCACTTACATTCTCATAGAAACTAGTATTTATAAAAGCACTTCAAATATACAAACCTGCTTGATCTCAAAGGTAAAATATACTATACTTCCTTTATTTTAATTCAACATTTGCCTCACTTTTCAATTTATTAGTCTCATTTCTTTTTTTTGATTTATAAAATATGATCATAGGTTTGATTCTATATGACCTTGAAACATTTAGTAGAACAGTCAATTTGTATGAAATGTAGAACACGAACATCTACAAATCAAATCTGAATTTGGGATTACCAGTGGAGAATTCACCTGACAATACTGGCACCACTTAATCTTACATGCTATGCCATTTCATTACCTAGAAAAACAAGCCCTCCATCTTCTGCTACCTTTTTATATAAATGCATAAAACACAACTTTTCTTATCCTTGTATTGCTTACTCCTTGAAAAAACAGATATGCTTTATAAAAGCAGTTGTTATATTAAGATGTATGTCTGCTTTTCTTCAGAAGACAGATTAGAGTGCTTCAGCTGCCACTAAAGTTGTCGCTCTTTGTAACAAAATGTAATGCTGCATATATAAAAATGCAAAGTGTAATGTGGAGTCAAATGTCTCTCAGCATAAGAGTTGTTCGTTTTAGCACCCATTTTGTTGGTATTTATCAACTTACTAATTATAGGCAAATTGCTTCCAACACGAAAACTGTGATGATTAGCAGTTTTTTCTGCTAACTCTAGTCTACTGTAGTTCCGGTAAAAGAATGTCAATAATCCAGATCCCTTTCTTTTTCCTGGCGTAGAACGTGTAAAAATAAATTCATCAGGCTAGCATTTCTCAACTTTTCGTAAATGTGGTTTAGAAGTGTGGGGGGAGGGGAGGAAAAGGGAGGGATGCGAAATTAGGAAGATCTACTTGCTATGGCCCATCCCCTGAGGGGGGTTACTGGAGATGATCTATCACAAAATGGAATGAGGTAATCCCAGTTTTACTGACAGAGTAAATGCACTTGAACACTTACAAGATAAGTGCATCAATTGTTAGAAGCCAGCACAAAACCCCTGCACTCAAGAAGTCAGGAACTGGAATCGTAAAAACTAGCTCACATACCATCACTGATAACTAGCAAAAGGCAGGCATCCATTGTTCTAAAGCCCTCCTATAAGTATGCAGCAGAGCTACAAGATACTGCTTGGTCAGGCATAAAACACTTTGTAACCTTCAGCCCTCCATTACAGTCCTTTAAAGTGAGCCTGAATGAAAATAGGAGTAACATGCCAATGCAGAAAATGTTTTCATACATGCGATACAATAAAAGGTTGAATTTTCTATCACCATTGCTAATTTCACCCCTTTGTTTCTCATTACAATAAGTAAACAAGATTAAATGGAAAATCTTACAGTTCACAGCATACATTACACAGCAGAGAGGTCTGTAGCAAATACTGACTTAGTGTCTGCACCAACTTATGTGCCACCAAGTGACTGTGTCTCCCTGCTATGAAGTTTTCACAATTTTAAAGTTATATTGGCAGGTTCCAGTCAACAGTGATGTCTGCAATGGCCTTCTCTCTCCAATACGTTGCTTTTAGTCTAATTGCTTATGTGCAGTCTCAGCAAGCAGAGAGAAGAATTTTATCCTCTTTGCCTTGTCTCTGAATACTAACTAGCTGGCCCAGCTAGGGCTCTCTAAAGAGAGAAACTGTATGAGGGACACACTGCATTTGACACAGTCAAGAGGTAAAAGAAAGAGCAAAACAAAAGTCTATTCAGGACTGAATCCTCTGATATTTTCCCCCTTCCCCCAGCCCCTTTAAAAATAAAGGGGGAACCCATAAATCCATGCCTGAATGCCTGAGGTTGTCAGTTAGTAAAGGACAATGAATGACAGGTGACTGTCAGTCTAATTCTCAGTCTCCAAGTTATCACTTTTTGGCATTGTTGAACAAGAAAAGTGTACACGTAACGAGGAAATATGTCATAAGTCCTCTAAGAATGCACAGACAAGCCCAGTATAAGAGAAGCAGCCAAGTATTTCCACATGGGTGCACGGAGTTCCTTCTAGTTCTGTGTATTTTTCCTAGAAACGTTCTCAAATTATGAAGTGTTTTTCTATTAATGATACTGCTAAATAACTTTGGATAAAATTATTGAAGGGTTATGAACCTGCTTGCCTCTGACTTCTTTTTTTTTTTCTAGAACGGGAGATGTGACTTGATACATAAAACTCCGTGCACATGTTGCTAAAAATTTTAAAAGGAGTAGGAACCAACTGATGAGAGTTTTTCTGTTTGATTTTTAAAAGGCTCTTCTCAAGCTATTTTCCCCCAAGATCTCTTTATACTTTCATCTTCGCAGACTGCCTTAATCCTCCTGTCTTTGTTGTTTCAATGTCTGATCAACTTGTTTTAAAATTGCCTCTATCCCACATTTGCTAGAACTGAAACTTGACTTCAGGCACCTGCAGTTATAAATCCCTACAAATGTACATGCGGAGAGCTGACAAAGGAAAAGTTTTGATGCTTATTTCCGTAATACGTATGAAGTTGTCTGTTGCATGAACTGCGCAGGTATACACGTGGAGCAATGCAGTGATCTGTGATTCAAATACGTTTGGTCTCTTCCTTGATTATTGGCGCATTTGTCTGTTGACCATCTGTAGCGGAAGGATACATCTATATTCTTAGTTCCGTCAGACTGGGTAAGAGCCACAGTTACCTGGAGCCTGAAATTTCTAGGCCTCCCCATGGTGAACATAAAGTTGGGCCAAGTTACTCGTGCCAGGTGCAACCAGGAGGGCAGCAGAGCAGTGCAGAGCTTGACCTGCAGCTCGAACTCTGCAGGCAGCGTGGGGCATGGCTCCGCTAGTCTCGCTGCAGAAGGCGTGCAGAAGGTGTTCCTGGCTGATCATTGTACACCTTCTGTGGGAAGGGAACTGTTACGGTTTATACATTGTGTCAACTTGGAGAGTCTCGAGGTTTGGCTGAGTAACTCAGCAGGAAGCCAGGGTGCTTACTTTGTACACACCCTGAGCCTGTGGAAGAGGAGGGCATGGAGACTGTGTGAGAGCTACACGCCCCCTGGGTGGGGGTAGGCTGTTTACAAGGTAAGGGAGAAAAAGAGGCTGCTTCTCCGCCACTCCTCCCTTATGCTGGTTGTTTTTGCTGTGCTCTGCTGCCATGAACAGTTGCCCTCTGCCATGTGCCACTCTGCCTCAGAACCTGCCAAATATGGACTGAAACCTCCACAAACCGTAAGCTAAATAAACCTTTCCTTCCTTCATTTTGGGCATTGGGTATTTTGTCTCAGCAACGAGAGAAAAGTAACCAAGACAGGAAGAGAGCAGAGCCAGCCACTGAAATAAAACAGGAAAATGGAAGGAAGTCAGCTTTCTGATTACATTTTTCTTTTCTTCTCTATAAAAGAAAACAAAACCTTTTTTGAAAGAATGAGCCTGATAGAATGGTAACTATCAAATGTGGATAAAATTTTGCTGCATTTTTAAAGTTTGGAAATTGAAAATACTTGATGGGAAAAAGTCACTTCTTACCGTCTTCACATCAGTCTGGAAGGCATTACTTTGCCGACGTTACTTTATTAGTTGATAAACTAATCACATGAAGACTTTCCTTATTGCATCTAAAATTTACTTTTGCATGAAAAGTAAATAGGGTTGTTTGTCCTTTTTCTATTTTTTCACTTAACAGTTGATGTGGCTTAAGACTTGAATTTTTATTTTAGAGGCTGAAGCAGAAATGTTTATAGACAAAACCTGAATATATTTTCACATAGTCTTTATATGTAATAATAATTTGTGTGACCTAGTTTTAATGGTCCTCACAAAAATTTCTAGGAAAATAATCATCAAAAATATCCTACAGGCTTGAGGATATCAAACTTGGAAGTCAGAGATAAAACTGTTTTAAAATCCAGCAATAAAGGATAGTATTATTTTGGCTACTATAAGAAACATGGGTATGAAACATGGGGTGGAAAAAAAATAGGAGGTTTTTAACTTTTAACAAATGAAATGAATTTTGTATACATTTAAAGAATCATTTTCCAATTTCTGGTATGCAGTGTGTCCAAATGACCCAACATTATAGTTTACTAGTGAGTAGTTACTTGGATACATTTAAATAATAATAGAATAATTATTCCTTCAAACCAAAGGTGTATCTGAGGGTTGTGTATGAATGTATACGGGTGTGTGTATAGATGGGTGTCAGGATAATTGTGAGGAAGTTAAGGCAAACTTCTGTTGGCACTGGTAACTACTTCATACTAGCAACTTTTCAAAATAAAGACATATAATTCTGCATTTCATTTATATTTAACAAGATACCTGCTCTACGCTTGAGGAAATTCCAATTATCTTGAAAAATAATGACCTATGGGTCAGTCATATCTTGACAACTTCTGGTAAGAGTTCAAGTGAAAAACTGAAAGTCTTCGAAATACAGAAATCTAAGTCAATCATTGTCATTATGAAGTGACAGAGAGCTTTATATATTTTCTGAGTAAGAATTATTTTATGAACTAGCTCTATCTATGGAGACTGATAGTTTCTTTGTCTAGTGTCAGTGAACAAGGTGGTCAGGAGAAAGGATGAAATATTCAGCTGACCAGCATCCTTAAATAGTAAGTGATAAATGCTTTTCCTCTGAAGGCAATTAAGGCTAAATGCATTAGTAACTGTATCCTAGCCAATATCTGTCCTCCGGGTTGGAAGGATGCAGCGTCAGGGCTGAAGAACATAGTGATTCCTGTGCATGGTGGTCAGGGAGGTAGCGTGGCTGAGGTGGGGATGGTGGGTGTCACGATGAAGGCAGGGAGGAGAAGGAAAGGAGAAGAAAGCTGGCTGGAGGAGCAGTGGAATGAGGAAAGACAGAGATGGTGGTGAATGCCTGTGAGCAAGGTCCAAACTCTGACTTTTCCTTGGGAAGATGGATTAATGCATCTTGGGGGGCAGATGGGTAGATTAGATCAGTGATGCATAGCATGACAGATAGTGAATGAAGTTCATGTTGGGAAGTGAAATTCTGTGATGTTTTGGAAAAGCCCATGCTTCTCTATGGATATTTAACTTTAATAAATGAGGAGTTTTATTTTATATTTTAAAGTACTTAGAGAAAAATTTGAAAATGTCACAATTTAAACTTTAACAATTTAAACTTTATCTTGCGAGTTGTATGACCGAGAACAGAAATTCAAACTAGACATTTATACAATAACTAAGATGACCCACTCTGTTCTTCCTCTCCTTGGACTACTAGACGTAAGCTCAAAACACAACATAATAGTGACTTACAAAGTGTTAATGTGAGTATAAATTGCCATGTTTTTTTCTGAAGAAAAAAAAACTCACAAATGCTCTATAGGTCAAAAACCTTGAAAATGTGCACATACTAGCAATTCTACCACTTGGAATTTATCCAAAACAAATAATCAGATAATCCAGGTAATTAAAATGGAATCAACTTAAATGTGAACTGTAAAAGATGGATTAAATAAATTATATCCAGAAGGACAGCATTGTCTAATTCCAACTATGAAGAATCAAAACCATTGACAGTGCTCTATGCAGGATGGAACACAGTGCTCAGTGCTGATCGGTGCCTTTTAGACTGTACATAGCAGTGTAGGTGAGAAATCTGTCCTTCATTCTGGCGAGGCAGGTAAACAAATACACCTCACTGATTATGTCAGACAGAAAGGATCTTCTGCTATGACAGTCACAACTACTTGCCACCCGTAGTACTGGAAATTTTAAATTTTGTTACAAAGTTGAAAATTACTGTTGCAACTAGAGAAAACATATGCCAGGCATGGTTTCACACACCTGGAATCTGGGTACCTGGGAAGCTGACACAGGGGTATTCTCAATTTGAGACCAGCCTGGACTGTATAGCAAGACTGTATCTCAACAAGCCAAACCAAACCAACCACAACAAGCCAAAATAAATCAAAACAAAATAACCCAAAACTCTAACAGTTATACCAAGATATAGAAAATAGATATAATCTAAGTTAACATTCAGATGTCCTGTAGAAAGAATCTTTGAGAGGCTGGTGATTAGCTCAGTGGTACAGTGCCTACCTGGCAAACACAAGGTCCTGAGTTCGATTCCCAGTACCAAAAAAGAAAGAAAGAATCTTTGATTCCTTCATGCCTTAAAGAGAAAAATGATGAAAATTTTGGCAAAATCTGTCAGAAACAAGCAAATATATGAGTAAGGAGTTTTTCAGAGGCATATAAAGGAATTACAATTGTAAAATTAAGTTTTCCTTCACATATAGGTTATTTTTTTAACGAATACTTTTACACTTACTCAAAGTGTTAAAGTGAGAATCAATTGAAGCTAGAAATTCTCACAATTTTCATGAAGTGCTACCCTTGAAGGTTTCAATGTCTGCTTATTACAATTTTAAATGCATGCATTTAAATCTAGCATGGTTCCTTTTCTACCTGTAATAAATGCATCAGTAATACAAAAATTTATTTTTGAGAAGATAGTATGGTCCTACAGAACAGATTTAGAGCCATGATGAAATATTTCGTTAACATATTGCAAGCATACCCCTCTTTACTTGAAGAGCTTTTGTGGTCCCCATGTCAAGTGTCTGATCTTACCTGTCTCTTCCTTCCCACTGTGTGTAACAGAAGTTCCTAGGAAAATGACTATGGAAGGAAGAACATTCTGAGGCAATCCTCACTGCATTTAATTTGACCTGTTTATTATCCTTTGAGTGTATCTTGCCTCTTTTCTCTCCCTGGAGGATTATTTATCTTACTACTTCTACCCTGTCCTGCTGTTTCTCTCTTTGGTAGTGTCATAGATTTTATACTGCTTCATCTGCTAACATGGCCCATGACTGCCTGGAACAAGCAAGTCAAGCATTTGCTGGAGGGAAAAAGGGATGGAGAGAGGGTTAGTATCAGTGTTTACTGAAACCGTATGATGGTGCTACATGTGTCACTACATGTGTCAGCAGCACAGTCAGGATTTGGATGCCTGCACAGGGCAAAGCTAGGTAAAAGCAGCACCCATTCTCGAAACCTGCCCTAACAAGACACACGTTCTGTGTTCACTGAGATTGTTCCCAAGGTGGAAAAACATACTCTTGGTACAGCACACGATTACAGGGGCTCAGTGCACTGTACTTACTGTTGGCGGCAGTTGATTTGTTGGAGAGGGACCCTCTGCCTTTTTGTGCTTTTTGGTTGATCATCCATAGAGGCCAAATGGAGCCTTATATTTGAATCTGTCTTCCCCGGTGAAGAAACATTGTTAGTGATTCTTGTGGGACCCAGTATAGACGTTCAACAGGCTAATTTAACTATTAGTTCTGCTTGTCCAACTCTACAATGAATGATCTTCTCCAGGTTCTCAACTTGAAAAGCAAACAATGTTTACTAAAATTAATGAATAACAACAGCGGCACCAACACCAAGAAAACCAGTGTTCCTGCAACCCAGAAAACTTCATGAGAAGCTCAGTCACCTGACTCATTGTATCAGGAATGTTTTCAGTATTCTGACTTTGCTTGGTTATTTCCTCATTTCACAGTTCAGCCACATGACAAGAAAAAAGGCAGTGGCCAGCAGCTTGCCCCATCCCTTTTCCTAGGACTGCACCAGCTGTCAGGTCCTGACCAGAGCTAAAAGGTCAGCCGTCACCTGTGGCAGATGGGCTTGTCCTGGTAAACATTTGGATGCTGGCCATGGTCCTGCTCACAGACAGTTTATAATTTAGGTGGGAAAGGGAAATGTGAGAGAACTTCACTACTGGGAAATTCATTTCCTAACTCAGTGCAATCAAGCAGTTGATAAGCAGGCTTTTGTCTTCCCTCTGAATAGCCAATGCCCATTCCTTCGGGGGACTATTTTGTCAAATAGGTGACAATAAGAATGAAGTTTCTGCATCTCGGCTCTCCTCCGCTCTAAAACATGAAGTAACCTCCTGCACTGGAAGCAAGAACCTGAACTGAGCATGCAAAATAATTATCTCTCAGAATCTCATAGATGGTGAGGACAGGAAGATTAGCTTTATATTTTGGAACTGGAATAAGCACTTTACTTTGGTATAATCAGAAAGTGCTTGTAAGCTCTATTTTTATAGATTCTACATTTGTACATAGCTGAAGTATGAAGAAGATATACATTAACACATCTCAGAAGATGTAATTTAAGACATTCTACACAACAATATCTTATTATCTGACATATCCTGCAGCCATTTTTAGGCACCTATAATTGTTAATGCTGAGTGCTTTTTGTCATAATTGAATATTTGACCCAGGCTCTAAATTTTGTATCTCATTTTCTTGTTTTCTCTCTCATCCATTTATTTTCCAGCATACTATATTTATTCCCTTTGAAAAAAAATTCTAAAGAGTAAGGTCCTTTGTTCCTGTTTGGCCTAATATGATAGCTTCATAAGACAAAGATGACACATGATTTCATTGTTTTTTCCCCCAGTGACAATGGAAAAGCAAGGCACCTATATCCTCTTGTTTAGTTTCCCTTGAGAAAAATGATCAAAGTGAGCTGTGAAGCTGTAGAACCACGGAGGAGATTTCCTGTATATTGTTCGCAACTTTGGCAAAGTAATTATTGTTGCCATACAACTTCTGGTAAAAATGTGTGAAATAATGGAAATTATATTAGCTGTTATGTGTTGACTCAGATCAGTGGAAGGAAGAAAATGAATTTAGATTTTCATTCATTTCATTAATAAATATTTATTACATGCTTGTGTGTGCTGCTTCCCTGAGGATAGAAATATGCATTGATGTGGGAAAGCAGCCTTCAAGGATCGCAAAACTTAGCATATTTGGCTGTGCAGCTAGTACCGGAGGTTGTAGATGGTGGTGGTAGGTGGTGATGGACTGGTTTAAGTTGGCAAAGAACTGTTTGCATGCAGATAAGTATCTGTTTATACATCACCTGAGAAATACACAACAGTTTAATTTCTTAACCTATTTCATCTATTACTAATGTTACTTAAACGTAATAGTGCTTAATAATTTATGCCTGTCACTTTTAAATATCATTTATATTTTAATACACTTTAAGGGTTCCCAAAGGATTTCAAAGATCAGGTATATAGAATACTGGGATGGAACTCTAATCTAATGTGGAAACTTCTCAGCTTGTCCTCTATCTGGCATGTTCTATGAGAAATATGCTCATTAGCATAAAGGATATAATTTGTTTATGAGGTTGGGACACACACAGGCATAGGTGTGTCCCAACTCCATAAACTTTGCATATTCCACAGAACATACAAAGTAAAACTGTAAAAATAAAATACCTGGTTGTGCATATTCATATACATGCAGATGTGAATCACTGTGGTAGAAACATATGTAAAAAGGGTTATTCTAATTCTAAATAATAGATCATTATGGGATGATGTTAGCCATAGGAAAAGGTGTTATGAAATTTGATGTAAAAGGAAGTAGTCTCTTAATTTGCTTTAGTAGAGAGGTAATCCAGGAGATACCTACATCTTCAATTTAAAAAAAAATAGGAAAGGAGAAGAAAAATAAACAGAAGACTGAAATTTGTTTGATATTTTTAGAAAAGATGGAGTTCACCAAACTTTCTCACTATAGCCAAATAATTGGTATATGGTTCTATTTTCCTCAGCTGGAAATAATTCTCATGAAGAATAACTGCTTTCTGTGCATTTATTCCCAGCAATAACTACTGTGACAGCATTAATGACTCCTGATTTTTTTGTTTCATAGTACTACTCTTGTTGATAGCACTTGGTATAAAACATATCATCATCTGAGGAATATTTGCTGATGTTTATAGCACTATCCTGAGCCAGTTTTTATGGATCATGCTAGAAATGTAAAGTGTACATTCTTTCCTGGAAGTTTATCCTAATATTACTAGGCAACCCACTGTCCAGCGATATATGCAAAAGTAAAATTACTAATCACACAGAACGGGACTGATGTTGTTGCTATAGGAACTTGTATCTACGAGCTGTTTTAGAAATTTAGGAGCAAAACAGTATCAGCAATCAAAAACCTCTCTTTGTGTCCTAGGTCTTAGGACTGTGTAGTTTGGAGGGTTTTTCACTCCAAATGTGAGGTCCTCTATGAAACAAAGACCTAGAATGGCAGAGAAAAACCATTCAGATCAGGGAGCCCCAGCCCTGATCTCAGCACTTCTTTGCAGGATCATGTGACATTGGGCTACCTTTGGATTCTTGACATATTCACTTTGGGGGACTCTCACTAACTTTGGAAGCAGGATGAGTTAAAAGCTTGGAGATGCTGATAGTTCATCTCTGATCCTTGGACTTGAGACATATCTGTGGGCCCCAGGACTGTTCTGATCTCTCTGTGCTCAGATTCATGCTTTCTCTTACCTACAGTGTCAGATAGTGGTACAGAAGGTCTTCATTACCTGTGTGATCCTGTAGCCCTAATCCTTCAGTAGACAGGCTGTGACTATATGCCAAACCCACCTTGGACATGGGCAGAGCATGCCTATCTCTTTTGATGCTTTTCAAACCATTACTTCACAATGCCAGTCAGGCCTTCTGATGAAAATCCTTTCTTGCTTATGAATGATGTGGCTACATAATTTCCTGTTTGTCTTCATTTAGCTTCTCTGGCCTAGGGGTGGACACTGCCCTTTCAACAATGAGACCACCCCTCCTTCCTAGCTCATGGGCTCTTTACCAGCCCTTCCACAGCAAGGTAGAGGTGTGCTCAATATTGATGGTATAACATTCCAAAAATATAATGATTTTTGGAGTCTAAAGATTTCAAGAGAAGACGTGTCTGAAAAGTATGTCATTTTATGTTTAAGCTAAACAATTCTGAATGGTAAAATTAACCTTCCAAAATGAATTTACTTTCCAAAATGAATTTATGATTTCTTATATATTCCGCATAAGAAATTTTTTGTGATCATCATTAAAGAAATGTAAGTGTAAACTTTGATGGAGTCATTGGAAGCTATTGGATGATGAAAGGTCACGAGTAAGTTTGCAAATATGTAAGTAGTAGGGTCACCAGAACTATATTGCTTCAATAGAAATATTTTGATGAATCCTATTGTAATAATGGTATTGTTACCTTGTTATGTGGTATGAGATATGAAGTATTTAGGAGAATATCCATGAGACAGTAAATAATATAAGACATGCTTCTTGAGCCTGAACAGGTAGAGATGTTGCTTCATCGCTAAAATTATTAGGGGCACTGTTGACCAGGAAATATAGAACTATTTTCCTTTACATTATTCTAATGGGCCTTTGAATTGTGTAATACACTACAAAGCACATTGTTCAGAGACAGAAGACCTACAAAAATATTTGTTGAGCATCCTTAAAAGTAAGGTTGGCCCAGGATAAACGTATCCAAAGGATTTATAAAATGCTGTTGAAGGAACTCTCAGGTTTGCCTTCACTGGGTTCCTCAGGACTGGTCATTGTCCTTCCAGTATTTGGATTCTAGTACTACATAGTCACATCAATTGACTCTTGATTTAGAATTGCATTCCTTTCCACAGAACAACAGAAATAAGTAGTACCATTATCTTAGCTATCTCGTGCATACATATACACATATCTTTAATGTTTAATTATTTGATCAATCTTACATGCCTATATTTGTCTAACTGGTAATCCCTTGGACAAAAGTCTTCTATCTAGAACATATAAAGAATTAAAAAACATCAGCCCCTCCAAATTCAAAGACCTAATCTAAAAATGGTTAGCTGAGATGAATACATACTTCTCAGAGAAATACAAATGGCAAATAAATACATGAAAAAACGTTCAACATCATTACTCATTTGAGAAATACAAATTAAAACAACATGAGGTTTCACCTCACCCCAGTAAGAATGGCTAGGAGTAAGAAATCAACCAATAACAAATGCTGGTGAGGCTATAAAGAAGTAGGAACTCTTCTCCACTGCTGGTGGGAATGCAGACTGGTGAAACCACTGCGGAGATCTATTTGGAGATTCCTCAGAAAACTACGTCTAGAAGTCCCATTCAACCCAGTTATTCCCCTTCTGGGTATTTTCCCAGAAGATCTGAAAACATCATATCACAGCTATACATGTGTACCCATGTTCATAGTGGCACAATTTGTAATTGCTAAATTGTGGAGGAAGCCCAAATGTCCACCCACTGAGGATTGGATAAAAAAACTGTGGTGCTTTCATATAATGGAATATTACTCAGCTATAAAGAAAGATAAACTCGAAGCTTTCATAAACTTGAGGTAAGTGGTCACAACTAGAGACCATGCTCATAAGTGAAATAAATCAGACCTGCTTGTGTAAGCAATGTATTGTCTCACTAGTCTAAGAACCTGAAAGAGTGAATAAAAACTGGGAAGTATGATAGACATTCTGAAATGAAAGGAAAATGCTCAAAAGTAATGGTAAACTGGGGCGGGGGGGAAGGAGAAAGGAAAGAAGGGGAAATTATGTATGTATGTACATACAGTATAGCTACAGTTGTACTACTGTCCTCTTGCTTTACTGAAATGGACAGTTAATGATTACTGGTTTGATCATTATCTCACATCTCTATTCATTTTCCTGAGAAACCACTTTGAAGATATCAATATGTTATACAACAACCATTGTTAATTTCTTACCACTTTGTCTATAGCTCTGTACAGTTTGTATTGTTCTTATGCTATTTTGTAAATGGATGTCTGTTTGTTAAAAAAATAAATACATAAATAAACTTTTAAAAAATCACATTCTTGGGCAGATCAACAGCCATACTAGTAACTCTGAAATGTCTTCTTTCAAAAAAAGAAGCCATCAAACAACAACCAACCAAGTAGTGTTTTACATTCCCATCTACAGGGAGAGTAAGCTAGAGTCCAGCTAAATAACTCAGATAAATGATGGAGTTCTTTGTTCTGTTCGGTAGCAATAACCTCAGGAAATCAGCTCTTTCAAAAAAAAATTGGCCACCTGAAGTAGCCTTTAAGAAAAGATATTTTGAACATGTTGCTTGAATTTACAAGTAAAGAAAAACCAAAAATAATGCAGGATAATTAAATTCTCTGCTGATTTGATCAAGTAAGGACTTAGATCAGGTATGTAACTTGTCAATGTCTCCTCAGCACACATAATAGTAAATGTATAGGACGATCTGGCGGGTCCATGTGGTCATGACACACCAAAGAGTAGTGACATTGTTTGGGAGATATTTCGTGTTAAGACAGCATATGAATGTTTTTGAAAGATTGAGAAAGATTTTTAAACTGAAAGGGAGCGACGGAATAAACAGAATAGCGGTAGCCATACCCTTCAGCTAGTCAGTATTTTCCTTCCGTGAGGAGATACTCTTGCCCATAGAGGTCAAGCCCATAAAAATATACAGATCACCACAGGCTGCAGATACAATTCAGACACTAAGAATAGTCACTGGCCACCCACGGCTTGCCATGCTTTATATTTCAAAATATTTTAAATAGGTCAGAATTAGTGGAGTATACAACATTGATTTCATTCTTGTGTCAGTCTATATAAAGTATAGCTTGTTTTTTAGTGTCACTATTATTATTGTAATTAATACTTTACATTTAAGTTTAAAATTTAAATACTGTACATTTAAATTTAAAATTTAAAATTTTACATTTACTATATTGAGAGATTTCCCCAAAATTTTTAGATAAAATTAAAATTCTACCATAAAGAGAAATCATACTCATGAATTTTATCATCCAATGGATTCAAATCTTATATTTTTAATATGTTTGAGAACCTGGCCTAACATTCAGTGAATCAATACAATGGTAATATAGGATCAAGAAACCAAAAATTACAGTAGTAGTGAATAACTTAGCATTTTAGACCAGTATCTTATAATAATTGTTCAGTTTGCTTAAGAAATCTTAAAAGTTCTGTTTTCAGTTGCTTTCTTTAAAAATTTTTTAATACTATCACAAAAATCACTTGTGATTTCAATGTAAGAAATTTCAGGTTTCAACAGGAAATTAAAAGCTTTTAAATAAAACCAGGGATAAATAAAATGATTTAGCCTAATGTATCCTCCCCAGTAATGTTTGGTACCATTGTTGTAGGTACCCAGTTGCTCTGCTAGTTATTTGTCATTTTAGAATGACAATTGTATATATTTTTAATTTTTGTGTCATAGGACACATAAAGATGGACTCCTTAAAATGACAAAGAAAAGCAAATCTCTGCTCATACTCGAGTCTCGTGGTCATCCGAGGGTGTTTACTTTCAAAACACTTCTTGTATTCCCAGCTTATTTGCCTTGGGGAATGTCAGTTAAGTCTGAATTATTTTATGACAGAGATTTTGCCATTTTTAGAGACAGGGTAAGGGAACTAGAAATAACAAAAATCAAATTAGAAATGAAAAAAATAAAGTTTGATGTTTACCTTCAAATTGCTTATCTTTCAATTAACTACTGGTTTACCTTTGCCAAAATGGCCCCCCTTGCAGATGCCTATTAAAAATAAGCTGTTTTCACTTCCCGCCCATACATAACTTAGTGCTTTTTAGTACTTGTAATCAGCACTTTCTGAACAGCTTTGTGCTATCTCTGCTATCTCTGCCCACAAGGAATCACTTGCAGTGTGTGTGGCCTGATTCCTAACAGTCTACTGAGTCACTAAATTTTGTGAATTTTAGAAAAAGACCAACTCATCCTTTATGCTTCTTGGCAAAACAATGCTTAATTTTTGTCTCTTCCTCTTAGCATGAGTCTTAAGAAGAAAGGTTTTCTTTACATTGCTTTGAAGAGTTTACTGAATCCTACATCACCAAGAACATTTTAAAGCTTTATTTTGCCTGTTATTTAAAGTGGAAAATGCTGTCACTTAAGACACTGGCACTCAGCCATTTGCCTCCAGAATATTTCGTGCTTCACTGTCAGGACTGCTGCTTTTTTCTAGAAGAACATATGGGCCATTTTGGAGACGTTTTCTGCAGCACTCAGATGCTTAATATGTATTTATTTACACTTGCTCTCCAACAAATAATATGTCTAGAATTTTAATACTTACTGTTTCTTTGGAACTTTCTGAAAGGTATATTAAAGCATGCTGCCCCTAAAGGGAGCTTGTAACTTGGGTGTAGAAGGGACTAAATTTAACTGAAGCAGATTTTGATATCATTAGAATATATTTCCATCTCTACGATGATATTTTTTTACTGATGTGTATTTTCTTTTTCTGCCTTCTTTTTCTTAGCAATCTCAAATAGTCACAATAAAAATTTGACAATAGAGAGAAAAAAAATTCTCCTGCACTCTGTGATGTTAATAAATAAGTCATGGAAATGTAGTAGGAGTTAGCACACAGTTGAGAATGACTGTACCATTAAAACTGCATCCATCTGACCTAGGAACACCTTTCCTGCATGGTTCTGTAAACACTCTTCTCACCGAACACCTGTTTGGACTGATGCCTACACCTTGAATCAAGCAAAATGCGCAAGATGCATTTAAAACAAGCAAGTTTTAAAACAGACAAATTAAACTCTTTTTGAAAGAACTTGGCGGGTTCTAATGAATGCAAAAATAATGTGCAAAGGTGAAAAACTAGTCTCTCTTAGAGTTTGAATTAACATTTTGAATTGAAGCGTTAATCTAAACTGGAAGAGAGACTAAATTTAACTAAAACAGACTTCAGGAGCATTAGAATGTATTTCTATTCCCCTGATGCTAATATATTTCATACTGAAACAGAATGATGCCTTTTATTATTGTTATACCAGAGATCCTCTGTGCTGGTCATTCAGTGACACACTTACTAATGTCTTAAGAGATGGAACTGGTTCTAATTTAAGTGAGACCTAATCCTCAAACAGGATTGTGGTGAGGAGGGAAGGTTGAGGAGTTAGAAGAAAACAATATTAGCTATATTCTGAGCTGGGAAACTGCTAGTGATTCTGCAGAGATCTCAGCGCTGAAAGCCTTCTGTCTGAGCAAAGTTGGGGTCTTTCCAAATCCAGAGGAGTTAAAAGTTGGGCAGAAGGACAGAGGTGGTGGAAGTGAGAACAAGATAAAAAAGGGAAGCTACAAAAGAGAGAAAGAACTGTGGGACAATGGAAGACATAAAATCAAAGAAGATGGACTTTGGATCATGTGCCCTTTTGCCAAAATAAGGGAAGTATAGCCATGTGTCAAACAACCTCAATTATTTTGTTCCTCCTATGTTGCAACTCTGTGTCATCTGGATCTCATTTTATCAGGAGAAAGAGAAGCTTCAGAAGGATCTCAAAAGACTACAGTCTTCAGAGGAATCAACACAATCTCCAACCACACAGGCCACACAGAATGAAGATCGTCATGTAGCCTTGCTCCCTGCCACGGCAGAAAAGCAGATGGCAAGACAAAGGGAGAAATCATTTGCTTGTTCTCATCTTCTGGAGAAATCAAAAGAAAAAATGCCAAATTATCTGAGATAGTTATTTAATTGTATGACTAGACAGTGCATTTCATTTTCCCATAGATAATAATGCGATGATCTATATATGAATCATTTTATAGAAATGATGCTTTTCTTTCACATTACTGTGTTATAATTGATGTGTAATAAATGCAAGTAAAACTCTGCCTTTATTAATTCCCCACATAGGTGTACCCCAAAAGGAACTGCGCAGTAGAATCACATACTATCGATTTTTGACACATGTCACATTAGCTACCAATCTAACCATCACCTCCCCAGACCCGATGTCTCTCAGCTGTTTTGATGCTTTTTGTTTTCAGTTATACCTTGAAGTTTGAGTATCCAGGCCTTCTGGTGGGGCCTAACCTCGACACTTCCCAGATACACATAAAAGCTTAAACAAGGGTCTAAAGAGGCACCTTGCAATTCTGTGTTTCAATACATTACAAGAAATATGATCCACGTTAATTCAAAGATTTCCAAATCCTGAAATACATAATAGAACTGAACAAGTTTTAAATCCCACTACCTTAGAAGCCAAAGACATTCATAAAATGCATGTAGCAGAATATTGTTTAAAATATATACTTTGAAAAGGCAGATTCTGAGACTGTTGTGTTGAAGTTATTACCTCATATTTTCTCCAAGATGAATTAGGTGAAGTAGATGTGGAAAAATATGATGAAGACCTTTATATATTGACGTCTTACCTAAGATATGTCCTTGAGTACTGTACACCCTGTCTTTCCCATTTAGAAGCGATCATTCTGATGCCCTTGCTGTATTCCTTAGATTTCCTTCAAGCAGAAAGCCTTCTGCTTGGATGGTTTGCTCAAGCCCTAGCTGGAGTGAATATTGAAAGTCAAAGACCACAGGGAAGTTGTACTATCTGCAGAGACTGTCACTGTGCTTTCTCTTGTATGCATGGACCTTTTGCCCTGTCCTCACAAGGACAGGGATCATATGAAGAATATAAGACTCATGAAAGCTTTTATGAGATATACAGGCAATAAATTTAAAACATTTGTTGACTATTTTTGAAAGAGTATGACTGATGATTCTTGTCTTTATATCTGAAAGAGTCACACATGCAATCCCAGTTAGTCATTAACATTTCTTTAGATTATGAGGGTGGTAATCCACTTCTGACCTTCTCTTCACGATGGAAAGTCACAACTAATGCTTTTCCATTTGCCTGTAGTTTCTGGAAGAAAAGTGGAATAACACCCCGCCTTGGCGCCAAGGCCTTTCCTCCTGTGATATGTAAAGCCTCTGGCCCTAGGCCACAGGGCGAGTAAGAGACCTAGAACCATAGCAATGTGAAGTTGTTCTTTTGCACATTGTGAAAATATTCTGCGCCTTAGGCCTTTGGTAGAAGATCAGCAAATACTAACCTTAACTATTGCATGTTATTTTACTTAGTTATCATTCTAGAAGTAATTATATCTTCAAGGAAGAACTCTTTTAGTCATATTGTATTAACTAAAAATTGGACAGTGGCCAACTGTAATTTGAAAAAAAACCATTTTAGACCTAATCTTGATACTAATACTAGAGTTTATGGTTCTCCTTCCCATGAAAATGTCTTATTTAAGGGCTTCTGCTTAAAAAAAAAAAAGTTGATTAGATTGAAGTGTATTTGTCCAAGTGTTGTAGTGTGGAAGTGGTATTTTTAACATTTATCCACATATCCTGTTTATACTATTATGTTTTAACTGCTTTTAAAAGAAAAATTTGATTTTAATTCTTGCTTATTTAAATCTTAGATCAGTCCTCATTATCCCATAAGTCATATGGTTCCTATACCAACATCCACTCAAATAATTCCAGTGGCTAAGCTAACTTCCTCTTTGACATGCTTAGAAGAGACCCTAACTTTGACTTTTATGCTTTCAAACGCTCTATGAATCATTCTGCCAAACTCCTGCCCTTCATGTGAATGATATATTTTATTTACACTCTTAGAAAAAAATCTATGCACAGCCATTATTAATCACTCACACCTTTAAGAATGATCTTACCTTTTAGCTATTCATCAAGATCGGTATCCTTGCTGTTAGAAAGAGACACATCATAACTGATGTACAATCAAACTACAGAGGGGCCCAAGTATACAGCTATTACTAGAACAAATGTTTCCCCATTTTAGGATTACACATACACGTACGCACACACATAAACACACTCGCCCAAGTTCTAGAAACTTTCTTGAAAATGCTAAACTGCTAAAGCTATGTCAGTTTTCAGGCAATACTTTACTATGATATTAAAGAGCAGCATATGATTTCCAGAACCTGTTCCTACCCTGAGCAAGGGCAATGAGAAACTGGGTGGTAGGAATTAGCAAAGACCCAAGGAAGGGTCAGATAACACAGTGAAAAGACATTGAATGTACTGAAAGTTAGGTTCTTACTACACAATCCTCTTCCTCAGAATATATTCTACTTTACGAGTATTGCTGAAATAGAAGGAGAGAGATATTTAACAATACAGGTAGCACTTTAAAATTACAACATCTGGAAAACATTGCAGCAAAGCTTTAAATGTTTGAAGTTTTTCTTCTAAAGAAGATGCTAAGTACTTACTTTTCATCTGAATGCTGAACTCCTTGGGCATTAAGGAATTACTCAGTAGAAAAGAAAATGACCCATGGAGGAAAAGGTAGTTAGCAGTAAAGCTGTTCACAGTTTGGGATGGGTGCTAATATATTATACTACAAAGGCGGTGATTCTGTGCTCATTGTAAATATCTATTTGCTGAGACATCCCCATTACTGAATTTTAATGTCTGGTATTAAAATCTTCCGAAGAGAAAGGTTAAGATATTGAATCAATTATGGATAGCTTTCTCATCTACTTCTTCAGCTGATGCAGGAGGACTGCAAGATACGGGATTGAATCCCAATTTAGACACTTCCAAGTAAACGTAACCCAAGGAAAGGCAGCCCTATGGAGGAAGTTACTGCATATGACAGGGATACAAATTCACATATTGTTGTCTTAAACATAAAGCAGGATTTAACCATTCCTAAATTCTATCTAGGATACTTACAACATGTTGCCACTGCAGGGAAGGTTGGCAGGGATAGAAGCACAGCAAACAAAGGTTACTTTTTTCAAGCAACTCATGGTCTAGTGTAGTCTATGAGACTTCTGTAAAAACAATAGCATAAAGTGACCTCAGCCTCACTATGGATGAGAAAATAACACAGGCAGAAATATTCTTCAGAATTATATTGATGTAGATTTTAAACACCTTTTGGAAAAGCTGTCCTGTATTTTAAAAAAATCTTCCTGAGAAACTAGGCAATTCTGTGATCTCATACACTGTGCCACTTTAAAAATAGCACCCCACGTTTCTCATATTGAAGTAGTAGTCTCATTCAACAAAGATGCTACTTTAAGGCATGATGAACTCAGAACAGCCACATTTGTTTTCTCCATGTTTCAGGGAGGCAAAGATGAAGGGGTGCCCCTTTAGGACTGCGTCAGTATTGCCTGTTCTGTCGCAGCCGTTGAACCTGCCCCAGATACCCAGACTATCAACAAGCAGGTGATTAGAGATAAAAACTCACCTTGGGATAAATTTAATCCAGGCAGATGAGCTCTTTGGTCATTTTAGAACAACATCCTCAGAGATCCAGCATAGCAGCTGAAATATTCAAGTAGAGGTAAGCGTAACTCCCCAGAAAGTCACTGGCACTCACGTTTCTGTTGGAGTATAATTAGAAAGGTCAGTTTAAAAGCTAGCACAAGAGATGTTGAAACACCACCTTGCAGCCCCCAAAGAAATGCTAATGACTCCTTTATTATGGTCTTAAAGCAAAGGTCCCAAACCTTTCACTCTTTCAGATTTCTGTTGCCACAATTACTGGCCACAACCAGACCCTGGAAGAAAACAGGGCTGGCTCCCTACATTGTGCGCAGATCCTACTACACACCTCTTAGGGCAGAAGAATTTGTCCCTGAAGGTTTAATACTTGTAATCCTGTTGTTTTCTAATTCCATTATTAGAATGTTTAGGTGAATGGAATGTATCTCTTTATCTCTGCAATCTCACGTATTTCCTGCAATAATGACTTTCGTATAACTCTAAAATCAATTATGCTTCTTCCATTTGAGAATTCATCCAAAAATTTGGCCAAATCTGTTCACAGAAATAAAGAGAAAGATGTCTTCTTTTGATGCTTCACAACAAAGCTAGCGCCACGGTGGCTACATATCCAGCCTGTGATTTCTTGCTTTTTATTAACCCAACTTGTTATTACATCAAAAATCACAGTGTCTACTGACTGCAGCTCCAGCACACACATATGCACACTAATGTGTGTGTTTATATGTGTGTGAAATAGTTACACAATGAGTTATTGAGTTGTATATGGAAAAAATGCTAGGCAACTGCAAATTACAAGAATATAATGCCATCAGGGGGTTTAATGGTGACATCATAAATCACAGAGCAAGGTACAAATGGACTGTGCTTCCCTATCTCTAAGATGTGGCTGGAGCTGTGATTTTAAAAGTCTTTTCTCCCCAGCGTTCCTTGTACCCTGATATTTTGTGTTATAATTTCTATCTTCTCCAATTCTGTTTTCCCTCATCAACTTCAAAACCTTTCTAAACCCAGGAAGAATCCGTTTCCCCACTCCCTGTGCATTAGAGAAGCTATATTTAAATATACCACCTGATTGTCCCAAGCTGAAATCTAGCAATTCAGAAAATTGTGCTATTCTGGAGTAGATGTCACATGCATGCAATGTGACAGACAGGTGACAACAGCCCCAAGAATTAAGAGATTTTCTCCTCTTGGATAACAGTGAGCTTCATGCTCTTCTCCCTTTTTCCTTGGAGACTGTGAGATCTAATTACATATAGTATCACCATTTTGACTGCAAACAGAGAAATGATTTTACAGGTTTGCTTTTTATCTACATCTGAAGTTCTGTGAATCCAAGTAATATTCTAATTTACTTCTTATGTCCTAAATGATTCCCCTTCTTTTCTGATGCTGTCATAGAGAGGAATAGATTAGCATAAAATAATAACTAGCCAAACTTTTATTCAAGTTTAAATATATCGTAGCAAATCCAGCCCTATTCTAATTGCTTTTATGTGTCACGTTAAGGCAAAGAGACCCAACCTCCTGGCAGATTTGCTTTGGGTCTTAATTAGCCACTTAACTGCAAATTGGTTGGCACCCTGGTCCTTTCATCAGTTATTACCCAAATAGCATCACGGACATAGGTAAAGAAAAGAAAAGCCCACATGTAGCGGGTCTTTCCATCATCATTGCCCTTTAATACAAAAGGAGGGGGGTTCCAGCTCTAATTAAGGCCAGTTTCTAATAGGCAATTGGCATCTTATTTAACTCATTCGCAGTGAGGTGTCTTAAAGGAAAAACAATCACAGTAATGTGTGTACAATGCTACAGAATTTACAAACTATTTTTCCCTACTTTATTACTTTAAGCATCTCTGTCTTAGTTGTATATTAATATGTGTTTATGGCTCACCCTGATTTAAGATGTAGCTTACATTTTAGCCCTCATTCTATTTGGCTGGATATTTACTGAGCAGTTTCATAAAAATTAACCCAGTCAATTGCCAGCATCTGAAAGGGAGTTAATGTCTTTCTCTCGTTCTCTCTCTCTCTATTTTTGTTGCATGTTTAGAAAATGAGTGGCCTGGCAAATATATTACCTGGGTAGGTACGGAGTAGCGAATAAAGTTTAAAAATAGCCAGGTAGAAAAGTGTCTGCTTTCCGAAAGGCTTGTACTTGCTATGAAAGAGAAGGAAAGGATAAAAAAAGACCACAAGAGGTTTTGCTCTGTGAATAAAGATATAAACATATAATGGAGGAAAATACTATGAAGACGCCATCCAAGAACTTGCCGGAAAAGGGTGAGATGGTGAAAAAGGATGTGTGCATAAAACACTTCATTTGTTTAGTATTTTAGTAAAAATGCCCGCGCAACTTGATGCTTTCTGTGCCATATGAGATAACTGCCTTTTGTTTCTGCTAAAGAAGAAAGTAAATAATCATGGTGCCTTTTTGATAATCAGCCCCGTGTGTGTTTAACCAATCTTTCACTTCAGTTCTCTTAATTTACCCTATTACATCTTTCATATTTGTTTTGTTTTGTTGTATTAAGCCACTAGATGGTTAGGTAAACTCCAACTTCCTCTGCATTCCTGAAAGACAGAGTATTTGAAACTTTCAGAGTATCTGAATTTTTTTTCTGCCTTTTCTAGCCTCTGAATAAGATATTCAAATGCACAGGCTGACCAAGCGTCCAGTTCTTTCAGGCTGTCTATTTCCAAAAGCTTGGAAATAGTGAACTTCGTTTATGAGATTCATTTCTAAACAGCACCATAGCTTATAAAATATTAGTATTTACAATATCTCAGAACAACAAACACAGCATGAAGGCAGCTGCTTCATCAGAGACAGAGCCACTGTGATCTCAGACATTTGTCTATTTATCACGGATTGGATTTCCTCAGCAAACAGTTCACTGAGGAAGACACACACACCAGTGCAACATGATGCTTTTGCCCAACATTGTGCCTAACATTGCGATGAAACTTGCCCCTGGCCATCACCCCAAACATTTGATACTTCTCTTTGGGAAGCTTGTTGCCTTCCAGTTCAAAAGTGTGAAGAGCAGCAGTATGAACTGAGATCAAATGAAGTCAGGCCTATGATTAAATGCAAAATGAAAGGTGGTTTGAAGCAAATGCAGAAATGTTTCTTTTTTTGGTCAATATAGGCAGTCTCTACGATTAAATCCTGAAAGGAGCAGATGTATGCTTACAGGAAAGATTTGAAAGAAAAATCATTAGGAATTATTTTGCTTTAGCAACCCAAAAGCATACTTGTTCCTGTGAAATACACAAGTTATTACATCTGGTGACTCTAGTGCTCTTTTCTCCCACGTGTGGTTGTAGAGTTCCCTATTTTAGCAGATCAGGAATTTTCATTTATTTGGCAAAGTCTCTGCCCCAGATAAAAAGACAGTGGTCCGCTGCAGGAAGCATGGTGATGACATGATTACCCTGCATGGCCTGGATGGCAGAGAACTTCGTTCTTTACACTGAACCAACAAATGAAGCCCTTTGCCCACAGTCTCTCACCTAGAAGATACTGAATAAAACATCTGAACAAAGACAATGCATGAGAAGAAATAACCAGGGCTAATAAGAAGGAAATCATAGTGCTACATGATACCATCTATGAAATCTTGTTTGAACAACTTCAAAAGAAAAAGTCTTTTGTTTAATTACCAGAATATTCCACAGTGCAGCTGCTTGCCCACCAAAGAGCCTTGGATAAAGGAGCACCCACCTGAAATCAGTGTGCAGCCAAACATGTGAAACAAAACAAAACAAAACAAAACAAAATCTTGGGTTGTGTCTGCATGTTCATTAAGCCTTCCATGTGGTAGGTATTACCCTGGAAAATAAAGTGGACAGTCCCTCTCCCTCCCTCTAGATTGAGTTTATCCTGGACACAAAGCACATTCCAGAGCTTTTCTAATTTCCTCATTGGTGGGTCCATTTGGAGGAGCAGCGCAACAGTTGGTCAAGGTCATTGAGTCAGGATACAATGTTTCAAGTCTCCTGAGAGCTGTAATTTTTGTATCAAAATGAAAGTTATTCAGGGTGGTTTTTCCACCCCCGGCTGTTTTTAAACAGAGAGTATGCTGACCACCCAGTGGATGAGACTGGGATGGGTGGAAGTGGAAGAAATTGATATGACTCAAAAGAAAAATTGCCAGTTTCTTGAGGAAAAATTCCATCATAGCAGGAGGCCACGGACTTACCTTAAGCAACTTGTCTTCGTTTTGTCCTCTGGAGTGTGAACCTCGCTCTTGTGTGCAGCGCTTCATTTATATGACAAAGGGGAAGATGGATGTAAGGGCGGGCCGGGTATGAGGGGATTGAAGGTTAGGTCCAGTTCACACAATCATGAAAATGGGTGAGCTTCATTTTTCTAGCTATTTTATTTTTTACACTGTACTTTGAATGATAATAAAAAGTAATGAATAATTTAATATTAATTAAGCAAAACTTAGGGAAGTTACTCTTTTCTCATAACTTTATAAAGCTAGATTTGTAGAACTGACTTGTTATATAGACTTTTGAGTAGAATTACTATTTCCAAAGTAATACAGATTGGAATACTATTATAATTTTGTATGTTTTGTTTGATCTATCAATCAGTAGCTTTTCATTAAAAGGTTCACTGCTGGTTGATTTGGTAGACGGAAATTATTTTATTAGTTTGATACTAAGGGTAGAGACATGCTCCTTTGTATTATGTTACTTAGATATAAGCTTTATGAGATTAGGAAAACAGGCTTACCACTCTCCTACCGGTATGTGGAAAATGCATGACAGATATTAAGTAATAAGTCATTTGCTAAGTAAATGCACCTGTCGGTGATTTTCCTGACTAAAGAGACAAACTCCAAATCCTAACAAAACTAAGATAAATCCCGTAAAACAAGAACCCTAAGGTAGATACAGATCATGGAAAACTGACTATTGTAGTAAATTGCCAGTGATTTGGTGGTTACTTAACTTCATTAACTACCAGCTACCTACATATAGATTGGGAGCATATATTAGTAGAAGGCACGAAGGAGCCCACGGACACAGAACTCAATTTTGAAAAAGAAATGTAGTTTGTATGACTTTAAAAGGGGCCAACTCCTTCCCAGCTCATAAAAATTCCTGTATCACCCCTTTCTCTTGCCCATTACTTCCATATTTTTTAAACTTTTCCTACCTGCATGGCCACTAAATTCGTATGAACATTTCTATTTGAGTCTTATTTTTCTTTGTTTTCATATTTCTTGTAAAACATGGTGGACATTTTTGATACTTAAAAATAGCAGAGTTAAGAAGAAACTTGAAATAGATGCCCTTTAACATACCTTCAAGCTCTGCAATTCCTTGCGGTCGCTGAAGATAAAAGCCTCAAATATTTTGTACATTTGCCACATTTCTAATCCCTCTTTTAAAGGGAGAGTAATGGAGTGATACAAGCAGGTAAGAGGTTTATGTCTGGAGAGCTGGAAATAGACCCACCTTCAAACGCAGGAACCTCACCAGTTATCTTAAAAGTTAAGCTTGCTACAAAAAAAAGGGGGAGAAGCACACTTAAAGATAGGGTCTACCTCTTTTAGTGTACCCTGTGATATCAGATTCAAAAATTCCTTTGTGGTTTGAAGGTCATTTTATGCCTTCTTGCATTAGCATTTGTTTTCTGTTCAGCTTCATTTCTTACCACGTCTCTGAAATCTACCCAGACCTTTCAGTTTCTGTTAATTGGCCATGAGCTCCCTTCACTGGAGGCCTTTCTTCATATTGGAGATACACCTGGAAGAATATTTCCATCACCTTCTCTAAGGTGATCCAGAGTAATGGCTTATAGGTCAGAATCATGCTTCTTCTTAAGGGGAGGAGAGGCTCGAAGTCACCCAACTGCTCGCAAGTAGCTGGGTGCTTCAAGGCATGGTCCTGTATCCCTGGCTCAAGTTTGATAGAGAAGAAATAACCAGGGCTAGTAACTATTAGCCGTTCGTAATTACTAGGACTTGGCAGTAAATAAACTGATACTGGCCAGAAAGAGGCTGTACACAGCCTGTGACTCTGACCTGGCCCCTCTGTTCACAGTCGTACTGTACGACTCTGATCATGGTTACAGTTGCACAAGCACATCTAGGGATTGGGATCGCTAAGGAAACAAGCTGCCTGGAGAATATTCGTAAGACAAGTTACCTTATGCCCTCATTACTGCGTACTTACCTGGGTGCATGTGGTGGACGCATTTTGGTGAGCATTAGCAGAAAGCACAAAGATCTGTGTGTTTTATACCTATTTCAAAAATCCTTTGGTACATTTCAAGACTTTCTTATCTTTGGTCCTCCAAAGATATTGTTTTGCTTTTGACCAAGACAGTTTGGCTATCCATTGGTCTATGTATGGTCAAACCTCAGAATGCTTCTATATGGAGTGAATGACCAAGTGTAATGTTCTTAACTGTACCTGCTGATCGGATTTACCTTTGCACTGTGCTATAAGGAAATTCTAAGTGGATATGTAATGCAATGGTAGGTCCTTTTTGGCTACTACCAACATATATGACCAAGCCCAAATTCTTTTATTCTTATTCATTGGTTCTTGTGACTCCTCCTACCCTCCGGCACCAATAATCTATGGTGAATTGAAGAAAACATGACAAAGTGCTGTTCGGACACGCAGGCATAAACTGGTTAGAGCCGGTCATACAGTGAGTACTGGGACAAGGGACAGGGCCCAAAGTGATTCATACAAAGTGCCTGATGTGTATCCTCAGCATTTCCATAGTAACTGACCCACAGAATCTTAATGTACTTGTAGGTTTTATTACCAGAGGTAAGATACCAGTGACACTGATGCCGAAATTTAATTATTCTGAAACATTAAGGAGTGAGGCTTTGGTAATCTTTTCAATGGAAAGACATGAAATTGAAATGGTTGTGGTAGATGGGCAGAAAATGATTGAACAACAGACTTTAGACAACAGCAAATTCAAGATACCTAGAAAAACATGAACAGAGGAAGCTGGGAAAATAAAGATAGATAATAGAGAAAAGGGCAAAGGCAGGAATTCTGATGCGATGGAAGCAGGATGCAGGCATCACCATGGCTTGGGGGTGCACGGAAGACTCGGGAGTGTGGGTAGCAGTGACATTTTTAAGGCTGCCTGAGTGCAGAGGACGTTTGCAGGAGTTCTTGTCGATGGTAAGTGCAAGCTGCTACAGGAAGAGCTGTGAACTTCAAATCTATTGATAGGTGTTTTAATTTTTCTCTGCTATCCTGAGCATTCTTTTTTCTTAGCTGCAAATGTGAGAGCTGGAAGAGAAATTATCTAAGCCTCTTTCAGGCTCAACAATTATAGTTAAAATTGTAAATTATAATCATAGGATTCTGTGAATATCCAACTAGGAACCCTTAAAGTCTTATATCTAAGATGTGGGGTGGTAGGCAGTGTTATGTAAAACATAAAATAAAATTGTTAGACATGTAAATGACCAGAAAGTGAAAATATAATAGAGAAGATCATCATACATTCATACAGAGTGAGAGCTATATGAAAGTAGATTTTAATAATGTCATTAATGTCAATAAGATTCCATTTGACCAGAATGAGAGAAAAAGTGAAAGACAGGAGATGGATTTTAGTGCTATGTGGATGCAGCACAACTATTAAAACTTTAATCTGAGTATCTTCGGTTGGAGCCACATGAAACTTCACTTACAAATAAGTTGTATGATGTAAAGTTGAAATTTGAAAGAGTGGCTAGTAGCGAAAGCAAAAACTCTAAACTAAGACCAAACCAAAAGCCAAGTGTCTCTAGGTAACTGAGAGACTTAGAGTATATTATTGCAGACAGAAACAACATGTGAGAGAGTAAGTCGCTAATGCTGAAGTGACATGGAAAAACCAGTTTCATACTAAATTTTACACTGGTGACATATATGACAGGAAGAGAATGGGGTGGCTTTTAATTTAAATTGTCATGTTCAAATTTTGAATAGCATACACAAAAGCCTGCTTTTACTATTTCCAAAACTTGTTATCAATTTCATGCAAGAAGCCTTCTGTCTATACTGTCCCTGAACTGACTAAAATGTGATTAGAACTTCTTCATCTTGTGTTGGTGTGGAAGAGTGACCAGCTACCTTTTTCCCATTGTTACCCATATTTCTTCATCTTTCTTATTAATATCTTTGATGTACTATTGTGTGAAAATACGGTATGTGTGTATCAGTTCAGGTTAGACAACATTGACTCAGGATAGTTCTATCACTGATTTTGTTTTAAAAATGTGAGATTATGGAATGGCAGATGACTTCCACATGCAGACATTTTGCCTTTCATGGAGACAAGATGGGTCTCACCATAAACTACTTTCATTTACAGAACTGTCTTAAAAATACAGTCATGTTGTCTGTTTACCCACTTTTTTTAAAGACACAATTTTCTTTATTTCAGTCTAATGGCCATGATATGCATTCTCCAAGACAATGGTTAATGCGGGGGATAGTGTTGTGACACTGTACTATAAAACTATAGCTTCATCTAACTGGATCAAGTTCTGTACTTCTATTATCCATTCTGGGAATTGCAAAGAGAGCAGAAATGTGGCTTTTATTAGATTTGTAAACTCTATTGAAATAAACACAAAAATTATCTAACAATGTTTTTATCATTTGTGAAAAAGAATGTGCCAATCATTCAAATATATTTTTATTTCCATATACAGTTGAATACCCCAGATATTTATGTCTGTATGTATGTATGTATATATATATATATATATATATATATATATATATATATCTCCTATGTAAAATTTTTTCATATCTGGTTCTTTTCTTTCTGCAAGTATGGCATATTGTAAACTATCTCAAAGAATCTCATTACAATGTTTAGTTCTTTAATCTCATGTCAAACTGGAGGTTAGTTTGACCCATATTAAATAAGGGTAGAATAATAGAAAAGAAGACCGGTGATAAACAGTGTTTAATTCCATTTTGGAGAAAACAATCAACTCTCTTTCTGTAGGATAAAGCTGAAAATGGCAAAAGCTCACACAAATATACAGTCTGTCTCATTCTTGGGTTAATAAAAACAATTTATATGCAGGGTAGTGAACAAGAGTAAAGTTATGGAAAACATTTCTCACCCAAGGACACCATACCAGATGTCCTAAGACTTATGGGAGCAATCAGAGGTGACCAAGTCTCTGTGGCGGGTCTTATTAAGTTAGACTGTGACCCAGCACCTTCAACTTATTAAGCTGTCGAGAACTTCAGTGATTAAAACCAAAGAAAGGTCAGATACAAACCTTCGCAATGTCCCTGCACTGATATTTTCTTGTAGGCACTAGACCCTCATAGAGATACTTCTTTTCATCCAAGGGCTTTTAAAATGAGATGTTTGAAGTGGACTTCCTCAGAATTTGAGGGTAATTTTAGTAGATGGCAGTTCTTCACCTCTTCTCAAATCACTTTCAAACTCTCAGCATCTAAAGATGACTTCTTACCGCATAGTTTTGCCTAAGGTCAGAACTGAGAGGTCTTAGGTGGGGAAGGAGAATGAATATAGCTAGAAACAGAGATGAGAGGGAAATGTTTTCAAAATATTATAATTAATAAATGGAAAAAACAAAATTAACATTTATTGATGTTTTAACACTACACCAAATCTTATCTTGGGCTTTCAATATTGTATAATTTTTGATAAGTTTTCCCTGTGCTGGGCTCTTCTCATTCTCCAAATCTATCTCTATGTTATGATCATATACTGAACTCTGAATACTCTCAAATGTAATTGTAGATGCCCAGGGGTATCATTTATTTATAAATATACTACATTTGCATATGCATGTACAATCATCCTACATGTTACCTTCCTATTAAAGTTTAAGCAGAAACTTCAAGGCTATATATGGAAAGAAGTCCCTGCAGCACCTCTATTGCATGTGCGTAAAGATTGTGAAACAGCTTTCATCTGTGGGTTACAAAAGGGAAGAACTTGACGGGATCATTGTTCCGACAGTCCCTTCCCTACCTTTTATGGTATTTCCCCTTACTTTTTCTTATGTGAAACTCTTTAAGAGAAGAGCTTCATAATTTGAGGAGCCTGAACAAGAGTATTACAATCACCTTGAATTTGAAGGCCATCAGTCCTGGCCACTATCCTGCGTGGCAGATTTGCAGAAAGGACAGAGAAGACATTAGGCAGCAACTTTGTGTGATGCAAAGCCCGTAAGGTCAGCCTCTCTGGTCTCCTTCTGAGGGCCACCACCTTGTCATGGAAGTACCCGGGGGGTGAATGACTGGTGCTGAGGCTAAATCACTGCTGACCATGATGCTGGTGAGGAGGGTCCAGAATAGACAGACAGAGACAGCCACAGAGCTCCTCAGGGGAGAATTTGTTCAAGTTCACCTCTCCTTCCTAACCTATAATTTTAAAGGGCTGAGAAAAAACCTAAATCTACATAGAAGCTTGGATTTAGGCTATGTTTAGTAAGTGGATTTTTATTATCTAAGTGTAATATGAAATTGGGGGTCTGCCTAATGTTTTCATTAGAATATTTTTAGATGCTGACACAGGAATGAAAATATGAAAAATCTTTCCAGTGAAAAAAATGGAACCATGCATTAGTACTTAACAAATTCCTATTTTTGGGCTTTTCTCTTTCAATGAACCAATCCCTTGAAAATATATCAAAATTCAGACAATACTGGGCATCAGAATGTCATTTGTAACAATAAAAGCAGAAATAACTTGATCTAAGGAAGGAATGCTTGAATATGTTATTGACTATCAGCCTATTAGGAAAATATTAAATAAATATTTAATTATTACTTTTTGGAGAATAATATGTGATAAATCATAACTAAATGTTAAGCAAAATAGGAACAGCAAAATTATGCATAAGTTGGTAATACCAATTTTACATACATACACATAAAATATGTACATGTTTATATTAAAAGATTAAAATATTATGCATTATAATTTTTGGTTGGATTTTGGATGGGTGATTTTATTACTTTTGTTGGACCCTTCCAAATACATTCAGTTAGGGCTAATTGTTCTTATAATTGGAAGACACAAAATATATAAAGTGACTTGTTCAAATAATAAACAAAATTCTTTATCCTAATTCTTATATTATTGATAATGCAGTCATAATAACATATTCCAAATTCCATAATTTAATTGATTTTATTTCACCAATTCATAAGCTCATTTTAAAACTGCAATTTGTTATTAAGAACACAATTTTGATGAGGGATTTCATTATAGAATGTATAGGTTTGTTGTCGGGTTTTAGAAAATATTTCTGAGCACTTGCCTCTCATGGATGAGGCTCCAGATTAAATGTCTAGTACCACAAAATGAAAACAAAAACAAAGCATTTTCAATAATTTTTGGCTTTTCTTTTTTAACATAAAATATCATTTTGCTGGCATAACTTATTTTATGTGTAAAATTTTACATATTAAGACATTTTATTGCATTCTCTACACATTCTTCCTGCTCTACTTCTTTTGAATGTTCAGTTGCTATCTTCCTAACATGTTTAATATGAAGAATAATTCAGAAGTTTGGAATACAGTAATACTTCAGTTCACAAATGCTTCTGTCTGTGAACAATCCAGTTCACAAATAGTAGCGTTCAGCAAAATTTTGTTTCTGTTGGCAGCAAACTCCACACAGATGATGAACAGGACCACAGCTGTCTTCCTCATAGTCTCGGAACAAATTAAGCTGGTGAACCAAGGTACCACGATACTTGAACATGAAAACTTACAGTCCGTTACATGTGAGAAAACTGCATGGACAGCACTGCCTTTGAGGAAGACACAACTGTCAGGTGACTTTTTATTATTAGTGCCTTTTAATTTTACAAAATATTGCCTTGCAATGGATATATTTTTGAGCATATTAATTCCCCACCACACCAGTATTGGGTTCCCATATGTTCCTTTCATGATCAGCATTCTGCATATGCTGTATTGCCTCCTCTTTTTGATCTGAGGAAAGAACTCACTACAAGCCAGTTAACATAAACCCTAGGTGTCCTGCCATGCCTGCTTCTTGGGGTTTGCATGTGAGAGCAAGCAGTGCATAGTTCATCTTAGCACACTACTTCCATTTGTCTTTGTCTTGCTTCTTGCTTTTTCTTACCTTTCCCAGGAGGGTTAGCACCTCCCTTAAGGTGTTAACAGCTTCATCTTTGTCTTATGTTTTGCTTTTTAGAAGAACCACTTTAAAACACTTGTAAGTGACCACTTTGATGTGACCTCTCTTACCACTTGCATGCTTAGTAGGCCTTGAGCCATTGGTCTTTTGGTAAAAAATTTGGCAATGAATTTGCCCTTGTTATAGTTTTGGAAAATAAATGAAAAGGAAAAAGAAAAGTATATGTTGCAATTGGAGTTTATTTATTCAGGCATCTAAAATTGTGGCAGAAAAAATTACTCTGTTAAGGAGGATTCTAAGGTTGTGATAACCACAGGGCTGTCAGGAATGAGTCACCTCCATGCGGCCCAGAGAAACATTACTGCTTTCAGCTTCATTATTGCTAAAATTGCATAGCTCAGCACAACTGTTGTTTCTAACTCAGTGGACAATCTTATTTATGTATATTATATCAAACTTAATAAACAATCCAGATCTTTTATGATCAAATGTAAGAGTAATCTGGATTCTGCTACACTGGGTTATTTTATATCTAAAAATCTTGCTTCCCTGAATAGATGTAGGAAGACCATTCTCTTGGTTACTTTTCTCTCGTTGCTGGGGCAAAATGCCCAATGCCAAAAATGAAGGAAGGAAAGGTTTATTTAGCTTACAGTTTGTGGAGGTCTCAGTCCATACTTGGCTGGTTCTGAAGCAGAGAGGCACATGGCAGAGGGCAAACTGTTCAGGGCAGCAGAGCACAGCAAAAACCACAAGCAAAAGCGGGGAAAGGCTGCAAGTAGCCTCCTTTTCTCCCCTACATTGTAAACAGCCTACCCCCACCCAGAGGGTGTGTAGCTCTCACACAGTCTCCATGCCCTCCTCTTCCACAGGCTCAGGATCAATACAAAGTAAGCACTCTGGCTTCTTCCTGAATCACACAGTTAACCTTTTAAGCTTCCCAAAGTAACACAATAAACAACATCCCAGAAGGGTAAGGGCATGTCCTTTTTACCCCAAGATTTACAACTGCTGAGTTACTTAGCCAACCCTCTAGACTCCCCAAGTTGACACAATGTATCAACCGTAACAACTATGGAAACAATTAGAGGGGAGTGAACATGCAAAAATCTTTGCCATCAAAACTGAATTCAGATAAGAGAAAGGGTATTGTCTTGATTTCTTTTCTCTTGTTGCTGAGACAAAATTCCCAATGCCCAAAATGAAGGAAGGAAAGGTTTATTTAGCTTACTGTTTGTGGAGGTTCCAGTCTCTACTCAGTTGGCTCCAAGGCAGAGTGGCACCTGGCAGGGGGCATCAGTTCATGACAGTCAGAAAACAGCAAAACAGCAAGAGCAAAAGGGAGGACTGGCAGAGAGATCAAGCCTCTTTCTCTCCCTTATATTGTAAGCAGGCTACCCCCACCCAGTGGACATGTAGCACTCACCTAATCTCTATGCCCTTCTCTTGCACAGGCTCCAGATGAGTATAAAGTAAGCACCCTGGCTCCCTGCTGAGTCACATAGTCGACAACTAAACTTCTCAAATTGACACAATGAACAACATCCTAGAAGGGTAAGGGCATGTCCTTTTCACCCCAGGTTGCAGAACTGCTGAGTCACTGAGCCAAACACTTAGACTCCCCAAGCTGACACAAAGTATCAACTATAACAGACATGGACAATGAAACTTGAAGGACATCTTCAAAGAGTGAATGGAAAGTCTGAAAAATCAAGCTTTATGCTGAAGAAATGTAAGACCACTTAAGTGACTATGCATTTGGTTACCATCCATGTTCACCGATTGGTTTACCATTTTTCTCTCTAGTAGACCAGCATACTAATCAAATATTTGCATTTTAGCCAATGAAAAAAATCAATTACCATATGTGTTCCTCTCCAAAAGAAAGAAAAAAAATATAAAAACTGCACATCTCAATGTAAAACTAGGTGAAAATATGTGCAAGAGGGAAATCATTCCAATGAAACAAATGGACTATACAGCCCAGCCAACACATTCTGTTATACTATGTGTCTATAGTTCTAACAGGCAATTCTGGGAGAATTTTGTAAACAAACATCTTGACAATTAAAAGAATCACTTTTACTAACTTTTAAAATTATAAAAATAATGTAATTTCTAGAGTGGTAGACCATATGGAATATTTAAAACAGCTTAGCAGAGAAACAAAATTTGACACACAACAATTTTGCTGTTTGGACCCCAATATTTTTATGGATATATACATGGGTGAATATCTCTAAAAGAATTTTATTCTATTTTGCTATTGGAAACACAATTTTAAGGACCTCACTATTAATTTGTATGGTTACATCATATCACCTTTAACCCTACAACTCACTCAGTGATGGAGATTTACATCATTTTTATTTTTCTGTTAATAAAACAAGTACACTAAGGACTTTCTGCTCACTGGGGATCTGTATCTCTGTGTTTATGCATGTAAATTTGATATTTCCTAAAAAACAGATTTAGTGCATCCAAAACTGAAATGATCTAACTTATTTTGTAATACATACAAAATCTTGTTCCTGTTAATATGCTTTTTAATACTCCATATAGTCTACTACACTAAAAATTACAATATATAAGAACTCTTTATATGTTGAATAATAATAAAGGTAGACAGAAAAGGTAAATCACCTCTTATTTTACTATTTGGAGGCAAAAAACACATAAGTGACCAAGGAAAAAGAATATAGGTTTCTTTCTAAGAGATATTTTTGAGCCTCTAACATTTCTGGCTGTGGGACACAGAAGGGTAGTACTGTAGTTAATGTGGTCAGATCAGGTAAAGTTGTCTCATTTTTTACATCTTTATTTTAGGTACATACATAGTTCTATGTTTTGCTCTCATTTGTATGTTTCTCAATTCTTGTTAAATATTTTGTTTTGGATTTTGTATTTTTGTTGTTCTTGTGAGTGAGATCCTTCTTGGTATTGTATTTCCTAAGTGGTAACAGCAAATGACTGCTTTGGATGTGATCTCCATACCTTGAGCTATGATGTGAATGATAACATCAGGGTGAACTGCCGTAAGGGTGCTAAAAAACTGCTCTGAGCCCTCAGGACTCTCCATGCCTAACTTAATAGGGCCATACTCACTGCCAAAATGTCAGAGTTAGAGACTCGAATGCTGTTGGAAAAGTTTAGCCTTTCAAAAATGCCTCTGAGAGCTAGGGATGCAACTCACCGGCAGAGCACTTATCTAACACCCATGAGGTTTTGAATCCAATCCTCAGCACCACAAAGAAGTAAAGTGTTTGTGTCCATTGGTAGTTTATTTTTTGAAATCATACTATACAACCCACCATTTACTAAACTTTAATTTGTAGCTTTGTCATCTAATGGTTAACTTAAAAAGGGATTTATATATTGTAAAAATTCACTTACTATTATCCAAGTTGCATTACAGCTTTGAAAATAATTTTTGTTTAGATCTTGGCTTTAAGGAGAAAGAAGAGTTTTCATCATGACTAGCAAACACTAAAGAAGATAGAGAAGTCATTTTCATCTGGACTTTTCCCAACACGGGAAGAGTGTACATGTGCGTGTGAAAGGCTGAGTGGAGGTGGGAACGGGACCCAGGAAGGGTCTATTTTCCTGTCCCGTGTCTTCCTAAGCACGTACCTGTGTATTTCTAAGGCACTGATTACCATGTGGGCTCCTTGCAGTTAACCTCAGCCCAGGGAGATACAAGCATCAAGGCAAATATTCCCATGTGGTGATCCTAAAGTCCTGCCCAAGGGGTGTTTTGCAATAATGTTTCTGCAGGTGTTCAAAATACTAACTGCAATGGTACACTAATACAGTGCACACATAGTCTTGATAAAATTAAATTTTTCCTACTAAATTTGAAATTTCTGACAGTTTCATATTTTGGAGTCAATCTTATATATTTAATATTATATCCTTTTCCCACAGGCTTAGCTGAAAATATTATGTATAAGAACAAGAGAAAATATTGATATCATGAGATCTTTTTTCTCAGTATACACCAGAGATCCAACTTAAAGGTAAGAATAAATCTTTCTTTCAAAAGCCAACTTCACATGCTCTCTAAGTGCCCTCCTCATATGAAAAATCACTTCTTTTGGTATTTTCCCATATCATTCACACTTGATTCTGTTACTGCCCACATACAATAACAAGTTTTAAATTATTTACTTACTAGAATTCTTTTCAATGTATCATAACTTGTGAGAAGGAAGGAAACTGGCCTTCCTTTTGTCTCCCTTTCAGAGCTCTCTACAGATCAAGGCATACAGTAATTACTTATTTAGTGAATCAGTAATTCATTGAATAATCTCTTTATTTTTCTTCTCACATTATTTCTGAACTTGACAATCATCAGCGTCTGCCAAATGCTTTGATAAACTATTTTAATTCTATATAAAGTTACTACAATGTAAACAATTTCCCGTTAGAAAAATAAAATGGTTGTTTGCACCGTGCTTCTCTTCAATTCCCAGGGTAAATTCATGTTTGGTTTGATGAGTAAGTGTGTTTAGACATCTATCTGGCAAGCTTGAATAAATTCCTTTGGGACGATAGATTCGTGTACTGTTTTTAAAGTAATAATATAGCATGTGGAATTTACTCTCGCAGCTTTTAGCAGCAGCGATCGCTAACATTTATATAGCATTTACTATGTGCCAGGCTGGTAGCTGACTCAAACTACTTGCCAGACACTATTTAGAACTTTGCATATATTAATTGGTTTAAATCTCTTAGTAGTACTAAGAGGCAGGCATTTGTTATTCCCATTTCATGTATGAGAACACTGAGGCAAAGAGCATTAATTGCAGTGCTCAATGGTATGTACCTGGTAAGTGGTAGAGGGTGCAATAACAACCCAGCCATCTGGTTTCACAGTCTGTGTGCCAAAGACTGCAGAGACTGCTATTTTCGATAACGTTTAAATAAGAAAAAAATATTAAATACCAAAGTTACAATTTCAGAAATGTAGCCTATCTTGAATTAAAAAGCAGCATTAGTTTGAGACAGGTATTTTGCTGGTAATAGTCTTCTAGGTTATAAACGATATGCTGATTACTTACAAATTTTGAGATGAAGGAGCGGCGTCTATGAGTGCTTATGGCATTCTGTCATGGGTAGGTCTACCCCGAAAGCTTTCAACGAATGACACTAAGGTCTGTGGTGTCCTTTTAGGAAGAGTGGGGTGTTTGCAGCCAAGACTAATTAGTGCTAGTTAAGGAAGACTATCCACCCAGGTTAGCGCTCCTCTTCATACCCTCAGGTCTCGGAATCTTGGCTAAGGGCAAGGGATACCCAGGGCTGCCAGCCCATCCTTTGTGCATCTCAGTTTGCCCCCTGCCATCTGTCCTCAAAGAGTCACCTCCCACAGAATTCCCGAGTCATCTAGCTTTCAGTCAACCTCGCTGATCTCATGTGGTTAGAAAAACAAAGTTAAAGCATTTTGGTAAACAAATTAGAATGGTTCAATAGCTCTTGCGTGACATACAGAATGAAGTCATGTAGGCTTAGCTTAAAGGGCAATAGGAAGGACCTTCTTAACCTGCCAGCTTCACTCACTGGAAATTCATTTGCACACAGGTACTGTCTGCAGGCCCGTGTCCCTGCTGAAGGGACACCTTTCAACCTGACTCGATCAGCTCCCTTCCCTAAATCGGCCCTGAACCTGAGCAACCTGTGAATGCACCCTCTTCTCACACATCATTGTTGTTTGCCAGAGCCACACCCTGATGTGAATTGGTGGCTTCAGATCGCAAGGAGGGGGCTGGGGATATAGCTCAGTGGAATAAGCGCCTGCCTAGCAAGCGCAGGGTCCTAAGTTTGATCCCCAGTACCGCAAAAAAAAAAAAAAAAAAAGAAGAATCGCAAGGAGTGGGTAATAATTTTTAATGAGGAGGTAAGTTGTAGTGTTGGAATTTGATAGCATGTACTTCAAAGTAAAAAATAACTGACAATAGTTTTTATTTTAAAGACTGATTCTTTTGTGTCCAAAATTTGAATGCACTCCCTTTTATCCTGAACAATAGTATTTAAGTGGGCTGATTAGTGAATACATCCATTTTTTAAAAAAATGACCTCCTCAGTTTTACTCAGTATGATTGTTATACTGTAAATGCAAAAGTTGATACCACTGCCGATAACATAATGAATACCTACACTATCATAATGATTGCCACTTAAATAATAAATGCTGAGCATATATATATATCACTTCCTCTGTAGTATTTTCTAAATATAAAATTATAATTCAAAAATTCATAGTCACTTAACTAATGAATACCTGAGTATTATTTCAGCCTTGAATTGATTTTCAAAACTGGGATTTTACCTGACTGCTTTCATGCATGTAGTGTTGCACATGTCACTTTGAAAGTCTATTTAAAAGACACTGCTCACATTTCCAGAACTTTAATCATCTTTGCAAACCTAAAATGGATATATATCAGATAGTGTTGGGTGTCTGCTTTTACCAGAAACATGCAAGTTTTATAGCTGCTCAGTTAGAATTGTAACTTTGCCAGTTATGAATTATCGGGTCTTGAGAAGTTCAGTCAAAGTTTCGTTAAGCTGCTGTTTGTCTCTAAAACTGGAAAAAAATAAGATGTAGATTTGCTGTCAAGTTGCTGGTAAAACAATTCACTAAGTCATATAGGCACAACCCTTAGCCTCCTGGAGTACAGTAAGTATTCAGGATGTACCAGGTGTTCTTAATAACACTATTAACATTATCATTGTTGCACACTGATATCATTTTCCAAAGGGCTGTAAAATTTTTCTAGACAACAGTTAACTTCACATATCCTCCAAATATACCGCAGACACAGAAAATAAAGACCTCGCTGACTACATTACGTTTAATAAGTGACAATATAGTTTACTAGTTCTGTCTACCTGGCAGAAAGGAAAAAGAAAGGTTCTGATTCTGCTGCTCGAGTTTCTAGCTCTGCCTCCCGGCCGGCACCTTCCCTCCACGCCCCGCTGAGAGGGGCCCGCCAGAGCTCTCGTTCGCTCTCTGCTGAGGGTGAGGGTCAGTGCTGCCACCCTCGGTCAGCACCGGCTGCTCTTGGCAGCCTTGTTCCCGGTGATGTGTTTCTTAGGAAGCCGTTTGCAAACAGCTGATGAAGTATCACCAACGTTAAGCTTCTTGAATACAAGCTCACTTTGCTAATCGGAGAGCTGTGGAACCCCGGGGATTAGGGTGCATAGCAATGACTAAGTTTGGTTCCAGGCCGCCTGTCTGTGACAGAGGACTGGGGAGCTGAGACTTCCCAGAGCCACACTGCACAGGAAAAGGAGGAGGAAACCAGCATGCCTTTCCAGCACAGATTTCCTTCTGATTCACTGACAGTTTACCCCTGAGGGGAACGCAGCGTTCAATTTTTTTTTCAGTATTTAGTTTGTCTCATGAATTTCCAAATTAAAATAAACTCCGAAACAAAGGCGTAGCATTTCCTATGAAGGTTGAAATTAGTGTAAAGTGATACATTGGAGAAAAGTGCCTACAACTTCCCACAGATTGTGACTCTAAAAGTCTTCTAGATCAATGGCTCTAAAGACATTGTTAGGCTCATTCAAGGAGCTTGTCAATAGCTCAAATTCTGGGGCTTTCCCCCAGGAGATTCAGAATCAGTATATGTGTGAGAATACTTGATTACATGTATAACAATTCTGAGGAATATATTCAGTTTTTTCAACCTCCCCCCCTTCTTCTTCTGCCCTCCTTCCAACTCTTGGACCTGTTTGGAAAAGATCTATCCCCCTATGTCCTAGTCTCTCACTTTTACTTTACTCTTTATTTATATTTAGAATTTTGCATGTAAAAGAAACCTTGTAACATATAAACTTATGTGTCATATGATCTCTTTTACTTAAAATTGTGGTCTCAAGGTGCATCTATTTCCCTACAAGTCACCCAAGTTTACTTTGCTTTATGACAGCATAGCACTCCATTGTGCGGAAATACCATATTTTCTTTATCCATTCATCTCTTGATGATCGTATAGGCCATTTCCAAGATTGACCTATTATGACTTGTGCTGCTACAACATGACCATGCATGGACCACTGTCACATGATGCCTTTAAGTCTTCTGGACAGATATTTAGAAGGGAAACACCTGGGTCAAAGGCAATTTCAGTTGTTAGCTTTTTGAGGAATTGCCAGACTGATCCCCACAGTGGTTGTACTAGTTTCCATCCCCACTAACATAGAGGGGTTCATTTTTCCTGCCTCCTCCTCAACATTTGCAAACACTTTAAGAAGAGCAGTTGAATTTTTAGGGATTTGGGATTTCATCTTTATCTACTCTTTTTGCTTCTTCAAGTTAGACAAGAAGATCCACATGAAAACTCCAGGTTTCCGTTTTCTTTCTTTGTATGAAGTTTCATTCATACTTCCCTTTCTTAGGTCAATCTCTCACTTATTCCATGGATTGAATTTCAGGTACACTGTATTTGCCCTCCAGATCTGAGCTTCACATTGCTTTTTTTGCTACCAAGAGGCCCATCAGTGTTCCTTGCCTTCAGACAGCCAGTAGAAAGTAATGCTGAGGGCTTCTGTTCTGTAGTCCTCTCCAGCAGCGCTACAGTTTGCCGGAGACTGAATTCCTTTAAGTATACCTCATGTTGAATTCTGATAGTTGTCCCTTTCTCTTGCCTCTTCTAGCTTAGCTGAGTAATAACTACTCCAGGCTGTTGGACCCAGGTGTTACACAAACTCTTGTTCATGTAACTCTACCCATGCACTGTTAAGAAGCTTATGATGAAACTCTCTTCAGAAACCCCTTTTAGAAGTGAGTTTTGTTTTGTTGTCTTCAATTTTGTTTTGTTTTGTTTTATATTGAGGAGACCTGACTGATATATTGAGTAGTCTTATGCTAGCTTCTGAGAAGGACTAAAAGACAATAAATACATAAAAGACAGTAACAATCGCTCTGAATTGTGACAGGGCTCATGACAGGAAAGGTACAGAGTGATAAGGGATGTATGTCATGGAGAGAGAAAAAGGAACCTACCTTTGGGAACACTTGCAAATGAGGTACGTCAGATCAAGAGTAGCATTTCGGAAGTGCAGGTAGAAAAGCGGAGGGAGAAGTCCCTGAGAATTCCCTAGCCCTGGAGGGCATCATCTAACTTGGGCTCCCCACTGTCTCTCACAACCATTAGCCCTGTGTTTTCCCTTCATCTGACCCTGCCATCACCCCCAGTCCATCCCCAACACAACAGAGCAATGCCCTTTATAAGACCTAAGTAGCACAGTGTCAGTAAATATGTGTTTCTAGATAAGAGAAAGGACTTTCCTTTTAGTTTTTCTGCCTAAAACTTGGAGAGCCTAGGAGGCAGCAGTGGAAATAATGATGTAGGTCCTCTAACTCTTTCTTCCACTGCAAAATCACGGAAGATTTTTTTCACTGGTTGTGCAGAAGTACTGCTGTTATCTGCCGGAAAGCCTCCGAAACAGATCACTTTCCACAACAAGCTTACCTTCCACAGCTGAGGATGAAAGTCCTCAGTGGTGATTCACATCGAAGACTTTGCAGTTGTTCAGGCCCATTGTCTTTTAATGGGGTGTTTTAGAAAAAGAAATATGTCAAGAAAAAGATACTGAAGGCTCAACATTTTTTCAAAAGTCTCACAATTATATTTGAATACAAATCTGTGAGTTTTTCTATTACTTTTCTTCATATAAAATTATTTTGTTATGTGTTTTCCCTATAAATTTTGATCTAACTAGGAGAACTTAGGTCACTGCTTTCTGATGAAAATCCTGAAATATGACATATGGAACATGAACTGTTCCTAAACATGTTTCACTATTTACTTTAAAAACATATAGGGTTAAAATTTCTATTTATTTACTTAAGCTGTAATGGAAAGAGGTGTTATATTTACTGTAAGAAGTCTTTCAATTAATAAGGGTGCTTAGAGAAAGAGGTGAAGGGTGAAACCAAATTTTATGTCCTTGTCATTTACTATAAAATCAATAAAAGTCTTTGTCACTTTTTTTTTGGTACCGGCAACTGAACTAAGGACCTTATGCTTAGAGGCAGGCGCTTGTGCCACTGAGCTGGATCTCTGACCCAATTTCTCACTTTCTTAAGAGTGTCTCAGCTGTACTCTTTTTCGTTTCTACGAGGTTTCCAAAAACAACTTTATTCATATATAATTCATAACTTGTTAAATGCACTGGGACATGTACATTTATGAAACTGCTACTACATTTCCATTAGCCCTACTTTTTTTTCCATCCCATGGTAGACCCTTCTCAATCCACTTTGACTCCCACATTGTCCCCAGCATATCATCAGTGTGTTTTTCTGTTGCTATAGATTAATTGAAATTCCCTAGAATTTTATATAAATGGAAGTCAATTCTATGTACTATTTTTTCATCTACTTCTATGCATGATTATTTACTGTAGTGTGGAGGAATATTTAATTTCTTTTTGTGGGTGTATGATGTTCATAGTGGTATGTTTCTTTAATCACCCGTATATTGATAAACCTTTGGATTGTTTCTTTTTGGGAGTTGTTACAAATCAAACTTGGGAAAAGACATGTATGCAAGCCTTTATATAGGCATAGACAGTATTTTCATTTCTCTCAGAAAATACCTATATGTGGAAAAATGATTAGATTATAGGATACATGTATATTTTTATTACACCGTGCAGTTACTGTTGAATGCTTTCTTACCATTTCAGACTCTTACAGATTTTATGAACTCCAATTCTGTACATTATTTCCAACACTCGGTATAGTCTGTTCTTTTCCTCATCAGTGAGAAATTTGTATTAGTTGGCATGATTCATCCCTTAGATTACTGATGATCTGTTCACTGCTTTTCAATTTTTTATCACTTTAAGTTTCTTCTAGTTGTTGTTACTGTTTTGTACCAGTAATCAAACATACAGCCTCACACTAGCTAGGCAGGCACTGTGCTGCTGAGCTACATCCCTGGTCTGATTTAGTTTTTAAAGATAGCATCGTATCTCCAGTTAGCCATTGGCATATGTGACACATTTAGAATAAACTGTTAATGTACTTCTCTACTAATTTTAATATCTGTGTCATCTCTGGGTTGATTTCAATTCATTAAATTTTTTGCCTTTTTATGGGTTTTATTTTCTTATTTCTTTGCATGGCTAGAATTTTTGATTAGAGGTATATAACATTATTAATTTTAGTTCATTGAATGCTGCATAGTTTTGAGGTACTGGAAGTATTCCTTGCCTTATTTTGTGATACAGTTAAATTTCTTAAAAATGGTTTGATCCTTTTGAGTATTGCTTGCAAGTTTTATTAGGAAATACCCAAAGAATGCTCAGTCCAAGAAGCCCAACCACAGAGGGGAGACCTTTCTAGCCATTCCACTTAAGGGCCTAAGTTTCTGGAAGTTTCTTCAGTGTGACCCTCCATTCCCGGGTCCCTGGTTCCCTGTGGCACATTTTTGCTCTGTTTCCATCTAGATACTCAAAACAGATGCTAAAGAGCTCCAGGGGTCCCTCATTCAACCCCTTCTGCGCCTTTTCTGCTCTTCCGTATGAATTTTAAGTGCTTTTCCTTGGAGACTCTGTTCTGGTATCCTCCGAGTTTTCGTGAGGTTCCTCCTTCTGCCTCGACACACCAGAAACTCCAGCAATGAGACACACCACCAAACAGCTGGCCTCATTTGTCTTTTGTCTTCCCAAGATCACAGTCAACTTCTGCTTTATGTGCAACATATTGAAAACTATTAATGTTGTTGTTTTTACTTCACGTAAGAGGGTAAATCCGGCCTTCACTTTACCATGCCAAGAAAATGCAATTCACTATTATATTGTAATAGGTGACCTTCCTTACTGAAGCATACTGCTAGCATTTTTGTTTTTCTTGAAAAAATTACTTCATATTTCAGGGGAAATAGTTAAGCATGAAGAGTATCTATGACTTCAAGTTTAATTCGTAAAATGTTAGAAATAATAAAACACTTAAGTTTTCAAAAGAACAAAAGAAAACTACATTGATCCAATAAAAATTTCAAATCTACTCTCTGAAATACTGTTTCATCCAGGGCTGGGGATATAGCTCAGTGGAATAAGTGCTTGCCTAGCAAGTGCAGGGTCCTGAGTTCGATCCCCAGTACCGCAAAAAAAAAAAAAAAAAAAATACTGTTTCATCCTTTCAAACACTCTGCCAATAGTAATATGAGTAAAATCTATTTATGTAGGAACTATCTACACTACAGCCACCTCTATAACTTAAAACATTTATTATTGGAATACACACTTGGCCTTGGTACTGGTATATTTTACAACATACAATAATGTGTTTGCAATTTCCCACTTTGAAAAAGCCATTTGTAGATCTTGACATGTAATTATAGTCATATCCATGAGGAAAAGTTGTTAGGAACATCAAATAGTCCAGACAATGCACTAGTCTATATGTAGCACTTTGTGTCTCTAAGACCATCTGGGTAAGTTTTATAAATGACTTTTTGTTAAGCTCTTCATTATTCTGGAGGTGTAGTTGATACACTTTCTGTCAATCACTCTTACCATCTATCATTGTTAACTTTGAGGTTCAAGTTCCATCTGCACCGCTTACTAGTTGTGTGCCTGTGAGCAGATTACTTAGTCTCTTTGGCTTCTTTCTTCAGAGCAGGATTAATAACAGTAATAGTATATCTTAGAACAGTGCCTTACAAATAATAAGGGCTATATAAACATTAAAAAAAAAAAGTGAGTAACAAATGCAATTGATTTCAAATGAAGCTTGCTGGAAGAGGAGTGCCTGCTAACGTTAATGTCTAGTGGTATTCAAGGGCACAGGGAACCCATGGTTTGCTTTCTAGAGGAAGGAGAGTGTAGCAGGAAGCCAGATGTAGGGGTTCTCTGAATATGTGTAGAATAACAATGGGGTACATGTGGAGAAGGGGCCTGAGACAGGGCTAAACCTGAGTGCCCTGAGAAGCAAGAGAGAATGTTCTACAGTTTCTGCTTCCAGGAAGCCAATTATACCAGATAAAAGTTTGGTTGGGACCAGAGGGACCTAGTAATTTCAGGATAGTTTTAGGCCACAAACTGTTAATAATCAGGTTTATAGATAGCTTCTAGCATTTTCTAGCTTCATACTAATTTTCATATCATTTTGGATATTTTTTATCTCAGAAAAACACCTTGCAGATGAGGTCAAAGCATATGCCAGTATCAGTTTACAGGTTACCAATAAAAGTTCCAAAAGAGCAGGTGGCTTACAGAAAGTCACACTATAAATAATGAGGGGGAGACTAGACTTCAGGTCTTCTAAACTACAATTCAAGTCTTTCTACTACAAAATATAGTCTGCATCTTTACTCTGATAGAAAATATCATTTAAGAAGAGAGTTGCCTATTATCTGTGTAATAAACCTAAACTCATAAGGTTATATCTATGTAGTAAGGGTAGATCTTACGTATAGATGTTGGGACAAGTCCCAGTTTCAGACATACTGTTGATGTTTTAATGTCCAAATTGCTGTGACCTGGATACATCTCAGCTGTTTCCCAGGTTTCCTCTAGGGGAGACTGTCAAAGTCCTAAGAGATATTCTCTTAAACAATTTCAGTTCCTGCCGCATTGCCCTTTGAAAGGGAAAACAGAGCTCTTTGCATTGTCTTTTCAAAACAGGAAGTGCTTAATTGCACAGAACTACTTCTACTTTGGTGAAACATAATTCTTGGCTTAGATCTGCGGGGTAAATACAGCATGTCAATAGGTCAAAAACATCTCCCAATCCTGAGATATTAGGCTGATTCACTGGGGACATTAGAGAAGTTTTTCCTTTCCAAATTTCATTTGTGAAGTAACCTTAAAATGAGATGCATTATGAGACTGAGAGATCCTCACAGTGTTAAAGGTCATTCTGTCTTCAGGCGGCCTGCATGGGCAAAGGAACAAAAGTGTTGTGTTGATTCTAGTTATGTCAACCTGGTAAATGAAGGCTGCTAACAAGTTTAGGTTTGTGTTGCAGACTGTGTATTTTTTTTTTCTTTTCTTAGTTTTAGACCATTAGATTAGTTACGTTTAGCGTACGGCAACAGCTATAGAGAAGTTGTGAGAAAGATGTGAAATCTCCACACACGTACAAGCTGAGTCAGTAGTTACAGCTGGCTCTGAAAGCTGAAGGGACAGAATGGCATCTCACTTCTAGCAACATTTCTAGAGAAGAGGCTGGTCCTGATTTGTGTAGCTGTGATCAAGCCTGAGTCCATCTGGCTGCACTGTGGATGCCGCCATCTCTGTCCAGGAGCGAGGCTCATGTCCTCGTTCTTATTTCTGTCCCATTTCATTTAGTATGCGCAGTGGGCATGGTGCCACTCTGACTTTTCACCCTAATGGAGAGAGCACGCAAGTTGACTGGGAACCTCTAGGGAAAAACGAGCTTTAATGACAATTTGAGTGTAAAATCTGGTCTCTGAAAGAAAGGTCAGCACATCTGCATAGCCCCTGGAGTCGGGCTTAGAGTCCTGTCTGCCTTCAAATAAAGAAGCCTTTTCCTGTGACTTAAGGCTGCTTTAGTTTGAGGTACAAGGAACACACGACAGAATCAGGGGGACTGAGTGATGTTTGTGCATGTTTGACTGCACTCTGTACCCTGAGAGAAGACTTTGGAGAAACCCAATCAATACTACAAGCATGTCGCGGACAGCAGCAATGCTGTTTTCATTCTGTTACAATAAGGAATTGAAGTCTCCCAACAGCAGGTATAATAAGCACTACTCAACCCTTGATATTCAATCACCTTTAACTGGTTATATCTATCTAAAATTCACTGTTAACTGTGGTTTTACAATACCCCACTGGCAACCTTTTACGGCTCTCTCTGCACAAAAATGCAAAAACATCAAAAATGCCTCCCTGTGCCATATACTCAGTGCTTCTCTATATTTGTTAAAATGTTTTCCATTTTTTATTTAAAGTCCATTGGAAGACATTCAGACATTGTGCACAGAATGAAATGGTTTTGCCTTCAGTTTGAAATTATTTTTGCCATTACTGTTAGCCTAGAGTTCATATCTTCCTCATTCCTGGTTGTGAAGTGATTTCATATTATCTGGATGCCCTAAAGCAAGCTAATCTTTTACAAATAAAAAAGAAGAAATCATTTTTTCTATAAAGCTCACTTACATTTTGGGGGATATCTGATTATTTTATTTAAAGCATTTTTGCTACAGGATAAAAGGAAGATTAACAAATAGAATTGACATATAATAGAAATGAATAAATGTTTCTTCTTTATTTAAGCAAATAAAACAAAGAACTTAAGGAATCAAGCAAAATCCTATTAAAAATCTACATCCTGGAAAGAATCTAGCTTTACAGTGCAGTCTAAACATTAATAACTATAGTTCTTCATTTTATTAGTCTTTTATTTGGTATTCAATTTAATTTTAAATACTAAGAATTTAATACTTAGGTCTGATTCAACATTTGAACTAAGCCATCTAGCCAACTCAAGCCATGTTACAAGGTCATATCAAATTAATATTGTTACATTTTAAGATTTCAATTTGAAGAGTTCAGAGTGCTTCATGTAAATGGAGAAATTTGACCCAAATCAGATTTTGTCCAGGCTTGGTAGTGACCTACATAAGTACCTTTGGTTTACTGACCAAAACTGGTTTGTAATCATCTCATTTTTATCTCAAATTTGATAGATAAGCTTCTTTGATAGCTTTAGTGGGTTCTTTGAAGCATTCCTTTTGCCATGTTAAGTACAAAACAGGGCATCAATAACAGATAACCAAGTTGGTTATTATAGCAAACATGGTGTCCAATTTTTTATTTTCCTATGCAGAAGAATAGGAGTATCTATTTTTATCTAAATGCTGAAAACAGGACATTTAAGAAACATAATAATGTATGTCACAATTGTGGTACATTTTATAAAATATGTGTATCTGAAAATATAATTCAGAGACAGTTTAACAATATGATATTTTAGACATGTTAGACTCTGTAGACAAGATACATGAAATAGGCTTTATGTTTTGTATCTATATCTTGAGTTTGGAATAAGCTAGCTTCCTTTTCTGAACAAATAAATGCTAAAGGTTTCATCAAAGCAGGGTGGTAAAACTAAACTTAGCTTTTATAATAAAAATAGTGTCAAATTCAATTTCCCTTTCTACTACCAAGTAATGCTGAAATGTTTTGAAGTAGCACCAGGCTGTAGCGTAATGCAATCTGCAAAATATCACCAATATTTTCAAACATGTGGTAATGATTTTCCTCACACTTAAAAGTGGCCCCAATTCTAACAATAAGCATGATGGCTTCAGAAAAAAATGGTAACTCTGACAGGTTTGCCAGGCACTTTTTATTGCTCCTAATGAGACATCAGTAACTTTTTTTAATACTTCAAAAGCACAGCATTTTCATGGAAGGGTAGTGGCGATGGCTATAAATTCTTATTTTGCAAGCAATAGTGGAGCCACTATGCAAATATCCTAATGAATTATTTTATTGAACTTTAAAATAAATACAATATATAACTTATATATGATATATATTATATAATTTCAACAATTACTAAGTTAAAAATTTAAAACCCATATACATCATGAGACTTTTTAAAAACATGCTCGCCTCACAATATTTGGAATTTAAAATGTAGATTTTAGCCTATAAAATAATCTCAAAACTATAGGGAAGCACATTACTGATAAAGCCTGAATTATTTCTCTTAAATTCTAAACAATTCTCAATCCTATCAAGATTTGAAAATACATTACAGTTCACCTCAGACTCTTATAAAAGTAGATGAACTGGTTTCGATGACATTTACAGTAGTGAAATAAAAGGGCTTGAAAGTAAAATTTCAGGTCTGGTATCATGACCAATCTTTAGTTTCTTTTACTGAAAAAATAACCAACATGTGTTTTATATGATAAATTGATAACTGGAAGCATCTGAAAATTGTGAAAAGTCTTCATCTTGAAATGACAAACATTTGTCTTTTTGATATACCTTCATGCAAGGTGTGAAGTAAAATTCACTGGAGTTCTGTCACTATAGAAAAATGTTTCATAGGTAGAACACAGGAATGATTTAATAAGTTCTATGAGAAGTCAATTTGCATGAGATCAGCACCCAGCCTATAATGGGTGGTAATGGATTGTTGGTTTGATTTTATACCACTTGACATCACATTACAATACACTGAATAAATGTTAACCTATAATCCCTTTAGTAAAAGTGAGCATTGTTTGTCTTCCTTCGTAGAGACCACATTGATTTTCTTTTATTGGATGCTCAACCACTGCACCTTAGATTGATTACTTTGAATTAAATGTGCAGAGAACATTTTTATTATTCTAAAAGAGCAATTTTAACATTAAGGAGATGCTCTGCCTCCTATCCCTTCCGTACTATAGAATGTACATTCAGCCTTATCCTTTGGATTTCTTTAGTTTACCCATTTTGTTTCAGGGCTGCTGTGATGCTGACCCTGACTCTGCCCCTATGACCTTTGACCCAGACACATCTGACCAGTCAAGGCTCTGGGGGTGGCAAATTAATAGAAGCCCTGCTTGTTAATTGCATAAAAGAGAAGCCAAAGAATTCATCACCTCAGTCATGGCCATTGCTTCCCTTTGACCCCCTTGTCCCACAAGGCTTTTGCTGGTGGTCACATCTGTGGTTTCCCTATAGCGTACATATTTGCCATATAATTATTCAGCATCAAACCTTATTAATCAAATCGATGCTGTGTTTTAAATGGAAATTGCAGGATTAATACAAGCATTCATTTTATCCTGAAAATCTTGATGGCTTTAGCACATGGAATCCAATTGGAATATAAAAGAAGGGATGTAGAGACCTGATTGAATTAGTGGAGGCGTGGTGCACATTAAATTACACACGCCAGCAGGGTTCCACGCTTTTATGGTAAAATACTGCTTTGGGGTCCATACGTCATACACTTTTTGTGATGCTCTGTAACTCACTAGCAATCTCAAAACCAGCAAGGACATGAAATGTTTCTATATTCTTAAAAGATGTTTTCAAAATATTCTATATTTTTCAACAGAAAAATAGTATTCCATAACTATCTCATTGAACATGACATGATTACAGAATTTATGTCTGAATGTCAGTATATTTTCTAGTAAACAGTGCTTGGCAATTCTTCATGAGATGCAAGAAGGATATATGAATCAGTAACATCTACTTTTTTCTCTAAATGCTTTTATATAGGATGTTGATAAATATTAATTGAATTGATCAATAAAAATTAGTTTTGTATAGTTTGGAAGTCATCTATGTTTATTTTACTATATTTGTTACAGAAAACACTTTTGAGATGAAAATTTGAAAACCAGAGGTACCTCTGACTGTTATTGACATGTCCCACAAAGATATTAGCCAAGCTCAATAGCTTATTCTACGGGGTTAACCCTGACCTAGTGCTAGATTAGCATTAGCATATCAATAACCTAAGGAAATAAGGTCAAATGATGTTGTTTAGTTCTTCAATTTAAAAATTCTGGTGCATTGTCAAAACTTTGTTCCCACAGAGATTTCCCAATTTCATTTTATGTTTTAAATTTTTGACACCAAGAAAAAGAAAGTGAGTGTATTTGTTTTAGCAGCCCTGTTATGGATGTGGATAAGCCGTGTGCACCTGTACACGTAGTAATTTGAAAAGCATTCAAATATAATGGAATTACAATTGTCTTTAAAAAGACAAATAGTTGTAAAATAGTGAAGCCATTTGGTTAAGCGAGTCCAGTTTGGAGGAATGGTGTGTCTTTCTATGGAAGTCAGATATGTTAGAAGATTTCCGAAACTTCCTAGTTTTATGCAATTTAAAAGTCAAGCGTCTCAGCTAAAACAAGTACAAACTCATTTGGAGATTGGCCACGATTTTGTGTTTTGCTTTGTTTTAACAAATAAATCCAAGTTCTTTCCACAAACGCCTCTCATAATCCATATATGTCATTGTATGTATTACAAAAATTTTAAACATACTTCAAGAAAACAACCTATGGCATGCCCAGTTTTATGAGGTTTTTGTCTTATGCAATATAGTAAAAGGAACACTTTATCCGTAGAGTGGAAGCTACATTCTGTGTCCTCTCATACTTGTAGTTAGTTGTCTTTGTATAGTGAACAACTTGTACTGCTGTATGTGGCCAACCTGCCTTTATGGATATACAAAGCTTTGCTTACTTTCAATCAGATACCAGTGACCAGATGAGGATGCTTTAAACTTCAGCAAAAATTTGGGCACACAATATTGAGAAAGTTCTGATAAAACTGTATTTTTTCTATGGGGTGCATCTAAATGCCATGTGTCTGCCAGATTCGACTTGGTATTTTCTGAGACCAGAAAAGAATTTCTTATACTTTATTTACTTGAGTAACTGTATAAAAAAGTCCTGGGAAGGCCTTTCTTCTTTCTGTTCCTTTCATTGAACACTGTCATTCTGCAGTCTTTTTAAACATATTTTTAAAATTTGAATGATGCATTCTTCTAAAACTACCACTTTAAAATAAGAAAAAGTTACAATTTTTATGACAATATTTATGAAATTTCATTTTCCAATCATGAAAACAAGCTGCTATAGTAAATGTATCATTTTAATATGTCCCTTGACAGATTAAATGATTTTACTTACCAAATATCATATACACTTCATGTTTAGTTGTAAAAGTTAGCTGCAAAATAAGTCATCTTGGCAAAGAGACAGATTTTAATACTAATTTCATGTAGAATACTGTCAAGGGGTATTAGTTAAAAATAAATAACTTCCCTGATCTTTCACTGTAATTATCATTATTCATTATTTCTATATGAACAGGAGTTTGTTTCTATTGGAATAGACAGAATTTATACTTCCTCATTGTTTTCTAGTAGGAGTTTAGATTATAATGAAAATTTTCAGTACAAATGAAACTATTAATCCAACACTGTGTTTTTACATCCGCTTGGTTTGATTTTGTGCACGGACAAACATGAGCATGTGCAAGTATACATAAATGTGTGTATGTGCAAGCATGTTTTTCCATGTTCAAGAGGAGATTACTTGTGAGGCACTGTACAAGATTGATTCTCTGAGTAGTTCTGCTAATGTTTTCTTGCCAATGGTTTAGAAATAAAATTCTTTGGTATCAACCATTCAGTAAATAAAGGTAATGAATCATTTGATGTTGCTTCTGATTAATAATAAGGCAAAAATCACTTACCAGGAAACCATTTATTTACTTATGAGTAATTTTATTTTTGTAAATGAGAAAAAGAAGAGCTGGTAAGTCCATATTTAATGCATGATGCATGTTTTCAAGAGAGAGGGATAAAAAAACAACATGGAACACTTGAAAGTCCCTATCTCTGGACAACCTGTGCTAATGATTTCTTCTGCATGGTAGGACAGTCAAACATTTTGTACCTTACTGGGCATATGCATGCTCTTTTTTAAAGTAAGCTGAAGTCCATTCTTTCTATTTCTATGGTATAAGTACCTAGAGGGTTTATCTAAATCAGGAGAAGTAACACAGAGAAAGTATTTAATTTTTCACCATATTATGTAGTTAGAATCTGATGAAAAAGAATGCCTGCCTGATTTGATCATGTATTGATCATATCAAAGTAAGTAGACATAAACATTCAGTGAAAAAACAAACATCGTAAGTTGGGAAACAGATGTGCAAAGAAAGATTAAAAGTTTAGGTGGAGAAAGATATATACTTAACTCTGTTTCATGAGAATATACTGTGTAAAGTACAGTGGCAGACACCATAAAATAACAGAAAGATGTTTAGGGCATTCCTTAAAGTTTTGCGATAATCTAAAATTTCATCATAGTATTTATTTAGGTTTTCCAAAAATGAACTCATAGAGCATAGGTATGTGCCTCAATGAATTGGACTATATGGAATTAATTACATGAAGCTCACCTGTGGTTTTCTTTAGTATTTATAATTATATTACCACCATGTGAATCACTGAAAAAATATTCTTTAGAATAATTCAATGATCTGAGGAAAGAAACATATACTGTTCAAACTCATTTACATTGTCAGATATCTTGCCAACAGGGAAAAAGCTTTAATACTGTCTCAAATTATTTTCAGTAAAGTTTTATAAATCTTTTTTAATATGTGGAGAAATAAACTCAATATTTTTATAAAAACGGGATAAATATCTGGGAAGATAGTTTTAGGAATTTGTACTTATACCCATTCATAGTATTTTTTCCTCTCAAATCCATTTTAAAACAAATAGTTTAAATTATCCAGCTTGTCAAATGATTGCTACTATGTAGTGTCAGGCCATTCAGTTCTTGTTTGGGTGTTATATACCTATGATTTAATTTGATTTACTTGAGATGTAGGTAAAAACTGCTTTTGGACAAGTATTTATGTTTTTTGGCTGAACTATCTCTACCCTAGGAAAAGGGCTCCATTGTAGCACATAATACATATTTCAGGATGATGTCCTTTTCCGTGACTGGAGGAAAGACATTTCCTTTTGCCAGTTTCCTTACAAAACAAAGAAATCTCTTCAGTTTGTTAATGCATTGGCCCAATGTAGAAATAAATGATTTATAGATCATTCTCATAATATAGCTATGTTTGTAACATAAAGACGCCATGAAATAAGCAACAGTTAAAGAATAATGTTTTGTTTCCTTAACAGTGGAGAACAATGATAATGGAAAGCATGTTCTAAGAACACAGCCCCGCAGATAACAAGGCGCAAACACAGAGTGATGCAGTGAAATCAGTTTGAAACAAAAAACTGATAAAAGCTAGGCATTTTTCAAAGAAAGCATTACCAATGTACAGGAGATGCTTTATATTTAACAAGAGCCTCTTAAAAAGTGTAAGCGATAGATCTGATCACACCGTACACGTTGTTCCAGCTTCAGGCGCCTGTACGATGTGCCAGCGCAGCCGTGCACGTGGACGCCCACGTTTTCCCGCCGATGCGGAATGGCTGCGGGAATTCACTAGAACAATGAGAAAGTTTTGATTTCCATGTGACGTTTTAACACGGGCTTTTAAGAAATGTAAAAAAAAAAAAAAAAAAAAAAAAAAAAAAAAAAAAAAAAAAAAATGAACCAAAGGTAAATGCATCCATTCAGTAATCTTTGTAAAGTCTGCATGCAAGGAGGGTCCAGACGTTCTTTAAAGAAGGCTCATCAAGGCCTATAATGCATTCTAGGCTTGTACCGCCCAAACAATGCCATAAACTAAAGATTCAGTCCAGGATGATATCTAACCTTGCACCAGTGCCTCAGATAGCCCAGGACATCTCAACAAACACTTGAAATGCAACCAAACCCGAGCCGCCACTTCACATGATTTATGATGTCATTAATGTCAAGCTATCAGTGGACAAGAGTAAAAGAGACAACAGCAAACTGACTAAAAACAAATAGTTTTGATTAAACTCAAGGACGTTCAGTACAGCTTTCAGCAGAAAGGCATTCATCATTTCCGGAGCTGACCTTGTTTTTTTTCTCCCGTTGCTTTTTAAAATCCTAAATGCAAACATAATGTATGTTGGTATTCTTGCGGAGTCTGAGCCCTGTTACATGTGTCCACTGGGGAAGGCGAAATGAATGAAGGAAAAGCTACCACACCTTTTTCTATGAGGCTGATTAAGTGACTCACTGACCCTTTCCCTTAAACTCTCCCTTCCCCTTTCCTTTTATTTCCCTGAAGAATTCTGTCATCTCCCTTCTAAATCATTTCAGAAGAGTTGACTCTTCCACATGCACTTTCCAGTTTTTTGAGTGTCACTTGCAGCCTCCAAGGAGGAAGGACTAAAAATTGGAAATAACAAGAAACGTAGGAATACATGTGAGGTAACAGGGAGCTGCAAGTTCTTTTCATGGAAATGGTTCTAACTACAAACGGAAGCGCAAAGCTTGTTTCCTGGGTGCACAGATTATCACTCAGAGCACCGTGTTCACGTCCTTGTAATCAGAAGGCACGGCGCTCCCGTACTTCTCATGGGCCCTTAGTGTGTTAGAACAAACAAATTCTCTGGGAAGTAAGAAGTAAAACACACAAACATAAATGTGTAGAGGAGAAACAAATGGCATTTCAGAGATTTTATTCTTCGTCAACATCCGATTGGACCGACTCACCTCAGGAAATCTTATTTCATGCCCTTGTAAATGCTGCCATAACTCATTCAACCAACAGGAGGAAACTAACAGTTCAGGCTTTGAAAATGTATTTTAAAAAGCTATCACTTGGCTTGTATTTTTTCTTTTAATGTAATACGGTTTGCTACTCAAGTACAAATTTTAAGCAGTGGGGTCCTCACCACATATTTCTAATATCTTTATTGTTTTATTCCATTAATCATCTTATTTTCTTCATATTACACATTCTGAAACCTTGAGGTTTTATCAGCTGATATGGTTTTCACAGGCATTAATGTAAAGTAGGTTATATCTCACTACCAGACTAAGGTCATTAAAAACACTTAATGTGGAATTTTATCTAGACTTAAATAAATTTTGAAAATTAGGATCTCTTTAGGCTTAAGATGAAAGCTGTAATACTTTCTTTCTAAATGACCAGGATATCCTCTGAAAGGTTGTCCCTGGTTAGCAGGAGCCTTTGATTCATGCGCACTGCAAACAATCCCCGCTAAACTAGGTATATTTACTCTGATTAACAAAAACTTTCTGCTGTGATTTTTTATGGGAAATAAGACAGACTGTTTTATAAGTATTAACTGTGCATGAGAACATTTGTAATATCACCCTTGGAGAATAATAAACAGATACTAGAGATTGAAATTCTGACATAGTTTACAGAACAATAATCCAAACATCTGTTATAATGACAAGGGATTTGAACAGAATAGAGAGTACATGGGAAAGCTCTGCTACTTTTAGTGCATTTATAACGTTAAATCAAACCCTTGCAGTCAAGGCAGCTTGCTGCTAATATAAACAATTTTCTGCATATTCCTGGGCCACAAGCCAGATCTCAGGATTCAGTTACAAGCACAAGGTCAAGAGGGAATCAACAATATGAAATTACTGCCTATGAATCAAAAGAATAAATGGATAATTAAATATGAAAACAAATTAGAAGGTATACTCTCATTTAACTCACCAAATGAATTTGTCGAGCAACTCTATGTATGGAATTTTTTTGTAAGAGCAGGACCAGTGGAGGATTTAATGCACTTATTGATTAAATCTGAGCTTTCAGCTTTTTCCCTGAGTCAGGCTCAACCTATCATTTTTTCTACATACATATCTGATTCTTTAAGAAAATCCAACATCTAATCATAACCATGAAGATAAATGTCTAATTGCAATTTTCTCCATGGAATAGAGGAAAGGGCGCCGAAAAGCTACGCACTGATACAAAGTACTTTCCTTAAGCCTGAATTTCTAAGAGACACAATGCTCTATGCAGACACTAGCTTTCTAAATGATAGATGATTTTAATCCTATTCCATTTTGTGGCTAATTACAACATTTTGACCAAATCATTTTTTCTTTCCAAAATCTAGTTTCCTATAAAACTCAGGATAGATTAAAATCTAAAATACTTTCTGACATCAAACAGTTATATATGTATATGCCTACACAAAACCAAAAACTGATATATGTGCTAGCTAAATTTGAGACAGGGATCCCACCGGGTTTGATCTTTGCAATAAAATGTCTGATGAAGCTCTTCAGCCTAACAATATGCCTGACTTCAGACACGAGTACAAAGAATGTCATCAGAGCAGGGCGAGATCACTTCTTCATTTTAGGTTAACGACTCTCCCAAGTCCTCTCTGATGGACAGAAATATGTCAAAAACCCACTTCAAATTGGAAGGGAAGAAAAATAGAAAAGCAAGTTAATAATGGCAAAATAGGAGGGTGGGATCCATGTAATTTTCATTTTATTCTTTTGAAAACAAGACTAGGACTCTTCTGAGATCAAAGCATGAAATCTCTTCTTCCTAACAAACATTTTGTGAAAGCCAGACCTCCTGAATATATATGGAAATGAGAGTCCATGAAAAGAAGGCAGCCTTGGATGGATCGGAATAAGAAATTAAAAAGACAAAACTTATACAAAAGGGTATGTTACATTAGCTCTGGGATGAGCCTGTAGGATTCGTGCAGAGTTTTAAGTAAAACATCGAATGGGATCTCTGTTGCTTTCTGAGAGACGTCAACATACAGCACTTCCCCTTTCCCACAAAGGTTTCACAAAATGCAAAAAACAATAACAACAAAGTTAATCTCTAAATTTTATGAATAGTTAAATTTTTACTGAAGTTTTGAAAAGTATTACCGACAAAAAGATGGTGTACTAGTTCCTGTAGAAATACACACCAGCCTTTCTCATTGAATGCAGCTATCAAAACTGCATGAAATGCATAGGTAACAATGCAAAACCAGCATCAGCAGGGAACAAAGGGCAGAGCCTTAGCTCTATCTTGAGGAGCAGAAAGAAAGCTCCTATGTCTTGGAGAGACTCCGGAATAGCTCTTGATTTTTTCTTCTTTTCTCTGTTCTATTGCATCTGACACTACTGATGCCATTAAAAGAAGGGACACTTTCCCTAAAGGGGAGCTGTATCTCTGAGCATGGTGGGCCAGTCCCTACTGAGAGTTTTCCTTTTCTTTTTGTCCTGCTACTCGATCCTGAAGGTTCTTCAATCCCAGAAAGAGAGAGTTTCTGAAGTGAGGACTAAAAACTGAAACCCAGAGGACTGGACTGGAAAGTACCAACATGATCACAGAAAGGAAGAACCACGGGAAAGAGGCACTTTCATTTATCAATTCTTGGATGAAGCCCCGAACTTAGTTCTAAGTGGCAGACCAAAGACCTCAAGGGTGAGATAATGGATGGGACTATGGTCAGAGCTCAGACTGACCACTGGGTTTTGCATGTTCAGTAAAGAAAATAATAGAGGCACTATAAAGGCTTTAACAAAAGGATGGGGATATCATATGTCTATGTACCAATGTCTCACCATAAATATATTCATTATGTATGGGAAACATATACAAATATAAAATTTCTAAAAAGAAATGGAGCTAAAGTGACACTGAAACCACAGCTTCTATGAAAAAAAAATAAATGGTTAACATCCCCCATAGGATGTAAATAAGCCTCCAAGTTTCAGACTGTAAATATTAACAATGAATACAATACCAGCAAGAATCACTGGGCATGTGAAGAGTCAGAGATGTCTCAATTCATTTTGGAAACTGAAATCAAGAGACACTCAGGACAAGATAACAAAGACCGGGCAAGCTGGCAAGGATTTTAAAGGAAAATACTCCACTGGTCAATCAAGTATTAAAATAGAAGGAGTCAATGAGTAACAAAAGCTATAAAAACGCATGTGTACATACACACATCAAACTTATACACAGCTGAATAGAAGACTCATAAATGGAAACAATTAAAGCAAGAAATTAACAATCTAATAACGATGGGGAGATGTTGATGCTTATTCTCAATACTGGGTAGTAGAACAAAGCTTATGAATAAACAGAAGACTGGAATGATATTATAAACTAACTAGACCTAAATAGACGATTCCACCAAATGGCAGTAGCAGAATGTATGTTTTCATGTGCACAGGGAATGTTTTCAAGATAGACCATATGCTAAGCCATAAAACAAGCTTCAGTAAATTTTAAAGAATTGAAAAAATAAAAATGTGTGCTCTAAACATAATGAAATTGTGTTGGAAACTAATAAAAGTAAGCAATGGAGAAAATCGCAAATTCATGGAAATCAAACCTAAAGAAGCCTGTGTCAAAGAAAAAAATTGCAAAGGAAATTAGAAAGTTTTTGAAAGCAACAAAATAAATACAATAGGCAAAACTTAAGGAATGTGGTTAAAATAGAATATTTACATATTTAATTACAAATTATGCTAAAATAAGAAAAGTCTCAATCAATGAACTTTTAATCTTAATGAGTTAGAAAAAAGGAAGAATAAATTCAGTGCAAAAAGAAAAACACAACTACTCATGCTCAGTGGAAGTGAATAAAATAAGTACAGGTTAGAAAAAAAATTTTAAAAACCCAAAGATGAGTCTGGGAAGTGGTCAATAAAATTGAAAAACTATCAGCTTCACAGCCTCAGAAGGAAAAGAAAGAGTCTGAATTACTAATTTTAACATTGAGACAAAGAAGCCCAGCATGGTGATGCACACCTGTGATTGCAGCACTTGTGAGGCTGAGGCAGTAACATAAGTGTGAATTTAAGGCCAGCCTGGAATACAGAGTAAGTGAAAGGCCAGTTTGAACTATGCAGTGATCCTGTATCAAAAAGCAAATCAAAATAGAACAGAACAGAACAAAGAAGGAAGGAAGGGTACGTCTACGCTGGCCTTACTGAAATTAAAATGCTATAGATAAATTTCACAAGCAATTATAGTCCAACAAATTAGATAATTTAGGTGAAATGAGCAATTCTTAGAATCACAAAAACCAAAATTGATTTAAGAAGAAATAGAAAGTCTAAATAGATCTACTAAAAGTAGCAGTTTCAATACCTAGACAGCTTCAGTAGTGAATTCTATGAAACACAGAATTCCACAAGAGAAAAGTAGATTCATTGTATCTGAGGCCAGCATTACACTGATCCCAAAACCAGACAAAGACATTACAAGAAAACAACAGACCAATCTCTTGTGATCATAGATGAAAAACTTCTGAGTAACATCTAAAGCAAACCAAGTCAAATAGCAGACATGCACACACACATACACACACACACACACACACATAAAACACCTGTGTATGATATATAATATATGATCATGAACAAATTGTATTAACTTAGGAGTGTAAGTTTGATTTGACACCTAAAAATTTAAAAATTTGCAATGTGCAAAAGAAATTTTAAAAGTCCATTGAACGGTTGTATTTATATACATTAGTAGTGAACAATCTCAAGGTAAATTTAAGAAACCAGTTCAATTTGCAATAGAATAAAAAGGAAATAGATGCATACTGAACAAAAGTGCAAGACAAATTTTGAAAGACATTTAAATATCTAAAGATATCCCATGTATGTGGAATGGAAGATTTATTATTATTAACATAGAAATGGTACTTGAATTTATCTATAAATCCAATATAAGCCCTCAAATCCTCAGCTACCTTCTTTTATACATATTGAACAGCTGATACTAAGGTATATATCAAAATTCTAAGGAATTCAAGTAACCTAAATAACCTTTTAAAAAAGGAACATATTTGAAGGACTCACATTTCTCAGTTTCAAGATTTTCTGTTAGGCAATTGTAACCAAGACAGTGACGTCAAAAAAAAGTCAGTGAGGTACTTATAAAATTAAACATGTGGATCAGTGAAATAGAATTGCGCGCCCAGAAATAAAAGTTTTCATCTCAGGGTGATTAATTTTTGACATGAACGTCGGTACAATGCAATGAGGGAAGTCCTTACAAATGTTCCCAGGAAAACTAGACATCTATATGGAAATAACAAATTTGGACCATTAATCTTAAGACATAAACAGACATTAATCAAAAATTGTTCTCAGGTCTAAGTATAAGAACTAAATTTACAAAAATGTATAAGGAAAACGCAAATCTTTGTAAAGTTGCATTAGGCACTTCTTTTAGGTATGATACAAAAAGCAAAAAGGAAAAACTGAAGTTCATGGAGAATCTTTGTAACTTGGAAATAAAGGTATAAATAGCAGAATAAAAATGGGCAAAAGATAGAAATAAATTTTACTCCAAAAAGATACACAAGTGCTCAATATGCATGTGATACAATGTTCTATATTATTGTTTATTATGGAAATTTAATTTAAAAACAGCTAGGTACCACTTCACATATATTATGATGGGAATGATGAAACGGACAAGAACTAGTTATGGTTAGGGTTGGAAACAGTGAAATTATTGGTAAGAATGGGAAATGATGTAATAGCTTTGGAAAACACATTATCAGTTCCTCAGAATTTTAAACATAGAACAATCACACGATATAACAATTCTCCTATGTTATACCTAAAATACATGAAAACATTCTCACAAAATAGACTAAGGACAAAAATAATTAGTCCCCTCCCCCAAATTTAGGGACCCAATTTAAAAATGTCCTCTGAAATGAATAGGCACTTCTCAGATGAAGAAATACAAATTGCTCATACATGCATAAAAAAATGTTCCACGTTGCAGATCATTTGAGAAAATCAGACTGAAACAACACTGAGATCCGATCTCATTCCAGAAAGAATGGCTACCTTCAAGAAAAGAACAAATAACAAATGATGAGTAGAGAGTAGACTGTGGGGAGGAAGGAAGCCTTCACCACCACTGAGAATGTAAGCTGATACAAGTGATTTCCAGACACTATGGAAGTCAGTGTGAAGATTCCCCCACAGATACAAAACTAGAAATTCCACTTGATGAAGCTATTCTCCGTGTAGATATCTTCCTAAAAGAGTTAAAAAAAATCATACCACAGTGAAGTATTCATGCTTGTATTTTTTTTTTTTTTTTTGCGGTACTGGGGATCGAACTCAGGACCCTGTGCTTGCTAGGCAAGCACTTATTCCACTGAGCTATATCCCCAGCCCCCATGCTTGTATTTATAAAAGCACAATTCAAAAGAACTAAATCTCAGAAACAGCCAATATGCCCTACTTCTTAAACACTTTATTGCAAACTCAGTTCATGAACTTCTTTCCAAGATTTTGTTTGCAAACTAAATTGGACGAGAGCCAATCAAATTTACCCATAAGGTCAATATCCAACCTACCACTGCATCTGGTTCAGGTTTGCTAACAGAATCCTTGAAAGAATTAAGTTTATGAACCAAAAAACCCACTGTATATAGAATGGAGTACTACTTACCTGTTAAAAAGATAGAAGGATCACTTGTGGGAGAATGATGCATCTTGAGACCACAATGTTAAGCGACGTAACTCAAATGTACACTCTTAAATATCACATGGTTGTCTGGTATGAAAAACTCAGTATATGTAGCATACAAAAGTAAAAGCTGGATCCAATAATAGGAAAAAAGAAAGGAAGAAAAGGTATTGTAATCCAATGCAGGCAATGTATTTAAAGTGTCCCTTGATTTAGTACAATTATCCTATATGTTTTACATGTTCTTTGGCCTATTAGTCTGGTTTTTAATCTGCATATATGATAATTATTTTTATAAAGTCTTAGAAGATAAACAGATGAATCTGATGCTGGAAAAATAAAAGGTGGTGGAGGTGTTGCTTATAACAGTGACAATAGGTGAACAACTCTAGTTCTTTTCAACTGAGAATCCATACAAGTGGTACAGCAACACAAATAAATACCATTTGGTGATAAAAATGACTGAAGACAACATGCCACAATATGGCTACATCAGGAAAACTGTCCGCTAAGTGAACAAGACCAATCACAAAAGGCAACAGATCATATGAATCCACTTAAATAATATGCCTTTATCAGGAAAACCTCATAGACACAGATAATAGATTAGCAATTGTGTAGGCTTGGACTGAAATTAGAGGAAATTAAGAACAACTGCTATGTTTGAAGGATTTTTCATAAAGCAAATAGAAATGTCAAAAAGGAAAGAGTTTATGGTTACGATTGCCGGGGAACCTACTAAAGTATGAAATTGAACACTATGTTAGTGAATCATATCATTTGCTACTCACATTTTAATAAAACTGAAAAAATACGTATAATTTATAATGTGAAAAATTCAAAAATTAAATTTAAAAAACCTCATTGTGTGAATTCAGTAGTAGACTAGTGATAACAGAGGAGAAATCAGCCAACTTGAGTTCAATACAAATTATCCAAACTGATAGGGGTGAGGAAACAGGGAAAGAGA